>ML783768.1:510316-537422 GCA_009831015.1 Picea engelmannii
TTACCTATGTCGAGAAGAGGTCATGATTATCTTTATGTTGTGGTTGATCATTTTAGCAAGATGTGTATTTTGATGCCTTGTACTAAGCAGGTAACAGCAGAACAAACGACACAGTTGTTCTTTCAAAATGTTTGGGTGCATTTGGATTGCCTAAGTCCATTATTTCTGATAGGGATTCTCGATTTGTTGGAAGTTTTTGGTCGAGTTTATGGGAACTCATGGACACTAAACTTAAAAAGAGCACAACTTTTCATCCGCAGATAGATGGTCAGACATAGGTGGTCAATCGTACAGTGGTGCATCTTCTTCGTGCTTATTGCAACAAGCATCCTAAACTTTGGGATGAACATTTACACTACATTCAACATGCGTACAATCGAGCTAAGCACTCTTCGACGCAAACGTCGCCATTCGAAGCATGTTTTGGCTATTTGCCCAAGTCGCCTTTAGATTTTATCTTTGGGAAAGATATTGCTGTCGATGGTCAATATGACATTGATAGGGCAGAGAAGTTCATTGAACAAATTCAGTCGATACATCAAGTGGTGCAAGAGCAGTTGGAAAAGAGTCAGGCCAAGTACAAGACGAGACATGACAAGCATCGTGTTGATCACAGTTTCGAAGTTGGAGATGAAGTTTGGCTTTACATCAACAAGGAGAGGCTTAAAGGGGAAGGTAAAAAGTTGAAACCGATTCGATATGGTCCTTTCAAGATTGTTGACAAGATTGATAACAATGCTTTTTGTCTAGATTTGCCTCCTTATATGCAGATGTATGCAGTTGTTAATGTTGAGAATTTGAAGTTGTATGAGCCTCCATTGATTGATGATTAAGGAGAGCATGTTCAAATTCCTTCCATAGATGTTTTTTCTCCAGAGTATCTAACAGAACTGCAGGAAGACACCATCCTTGACAGGAGAATCCGAACTTCGAAACGAGGAAATGTGGAGTATTTGCGAGTTGGTCTTAAAGGGACGAATCCAAGCACGTCCAAGTGGATTGAGGTTGGAAGGGTGAGGGAAATTTACCCTCATCTTCACATAGACTGAAATAGTCTTTTGGAGGTCCAAAAGCTTCCCAATGGGGAGGTGTGATTAGGGGATCAAATTTTGCTCAAAAATTCAAAGTGCTCGGAATCACTTCAAACCAGACGAGAGCGTAGGCCTCGTCATTGCAAACCCAACGCAACTCGTTTCGTCTCAAACGGACGTCGGGAGCGAGAGATATAGCGATATGTTCGTCAAGTCAAACAGGCAAAATTTTTTATGCTGACTGTACAGTCTGTACGGTCTGACGTGGCAGGGCCGTACAGTTCGTACGATGATGTGTCAGGTGATGACATGGCAAGCAATTGTTGGTTGGCAGTTGTCGAATCCGAAAGTGACACGTGTTCGTTGGGTGGCAAATGGTATGAGGACACGTGGCCCAATCCGTGGGCGCCACGTGTCACTCATTGTTTGGTTTATGGTTGTATGTAAAATTATGGGAGTCCGCAGGGTTCAACCCCCGGACCTCCCCCCACCGCATAGCGCCTTCGCACGACCACCCGACCATTGGACCACGAGTTGGTTCTTGTTATATGTATATGTTTGATTATATTTGAATTCAAACTTATGTAATATCTGACGGGGGGTCGGGCCGGGGCTTAGCCCCGACCTGTGGTCTTATTACATTGCATAGCACCATGGTATAACATATGTGCACATGGGTGTAACGGTTGGTGCGCGGGGTTTAACATAGCCCGCGGTCCTTTGTATCAATCATACGACCATGCTATATGGTATAGTCCGACAATTGTATATGCACGCGATTTTGAAACCCAGCCCGTGGTCTTGTTAAACCATATGACCATGTGTGGAGCGCGGGGTTTAGTTTCAAACGGTTGTAACCTTTTTTAACCACTTTTTGTCAAGCGCGAGGTCACATGACCCATACGCCCAGGTGCCTAGGCGGTTAGGGGCTGGCGCGCCCTTAACCGTTCTACAGTTTTCACCATTGGTGCGGTTGCGCCCGGTGCTGGGTTTTCACGCTTTAAAATGCGTGTGAGCCAGGTTCAATCAAGGGGGTGCAATTTGTAGATGCAGAGACAACAAGCTTGAAGAGGGAGGCTTCCAAGAGGCCTAACTTCTTCATTTTTCGACCGATTGAGGTGCCGAAAGAGCCCAGACAGGGGTTTTTGGACGCTCTGAAGCCATTGGACCAGTCGGTTTGTCAGTTTGATCATTGTAAGACATGTTTTTGAGAACTTTTGAGAAATTAATAATAATGATCCATTGGAAGTTGGACCAGGAGATGTAGCCCATAAGAGGGGTGAACTCCTTTATCAATTGTTGTGTTTATGTGCTTATGTTCATTGATTATGTTGTTGTCTATGTGTAATTTGCATAAGTAATCCTTTAATCTATGTGTTGCAAACTGATCCTTTTGCTTTAAAAACATAACATTCACTTGCAATAATTTTCAAGTTTTTCAAGTCTTCTTCATTTTTAGATCATGGATATGTTCTAGTTTGACCCTTTCCATGATGTTGTGAGCTAGAAGAAACCAAAGAGGAATCCAACAATGATATACTTTATTGATTAGAGCTACATGAAGGCTTCAGAGAAAACCAATGTTCCAGACCGAAGTACATTTGAAATCAAGCATTACATTATCCGTGATGAAGTCCAGAAAGGAGAAAGTGGTTCTCCAATACATATCTCCATAGATGAGAAGATAAGAAGACATTTTGGTAAAGCTTATGTCTAAGATGAAAGAGTTTCTGTACTCAAGTTGGAGCTCGTGGAGACAACTTCCTTATTGAAAAAGGAAGAGATGAGTCCCAGGTTCGGAGGGAGCACTGATGTGTTATTGATTGATGGACAATCATTTTTCAGTTCAAAATTGGTCCAGGATGAGCAGTTCCTTTCCAGTTCGGAAAGTGGTTTGAGATTTCTGACAGACATGCATTTTCTAGTTTGGAAAATGGTCTAGATCGAACGGTCATTTTCGTAATGAAAATGGTTCGATGGATTGTTGATGTACCATAGACAACGATTTCCCATTATGGTTAACATGGGGAATGGTCTAGGGAAGTCTCTCTTCTTGAGGGTTACTCAAGAAGACTGGCCTGCCTCGTCGGACAGTGATTTCCCATTGTGGTTAACATGGAGAATGGTCTGTTTTGGAGGTTGGTGCAGGACAATCATTTCCTTAGGAAATGGTTCGGATAGTCATTCCTTAGGGAAGATTCATTCTCTCCATGTTGCACTTTGTTTAGTGCCGGAGGAATGGCCTAGGGTGGGGAATGGTCCAGGTTCAACAATCAGAGACATACATTCCTTAGGGAAGACTCATTCTCTCCAGGTTAGACTTTGTCTAGTGTTGAAGGAATGGCCCAGGGTGGGGAATGGTCTAGGCTCATAAATCATGACAATTATTCTTCCTTGCTTGAGAAAAATAGTCTAGATAGCTCATCATTGATGTTTGACCTTCTGAGGGTAGATGCTCTTCCAAGATATCATAGATGTGAGTGGAAGAATGGCCCAGATGATTCAATTTATATCATAACATTGTTTCTGTGCAGGTTGATATCAGATGATTGTTATGAAGACTGTATGTCTCTAGACAATAGATGTATACTACTATGGTGGATGTGTTCCACTGTTTGTGATTATACGTCACTGATCAAGTACCTGTGTGCTACTTGGTGTGGTAGTGTATCACTGGATTGTAGTTGTGTACTACTATGGATAGACACAATTGTGTTATATTGAATGATATTGTTCTGATTGCCTTGAATATTATCAACAGTGTTGGAAATGATTATCATCTAGATGGATGATCAATGGATAGAGATTTCCCAGAAGGAAAATGGTCCAGGACATTTATTATTCTAGGACATATGTCTAGATTAGAAGAATGGTTCTTGTGTCACTCTATGGAGTGAGTGACTTATCCAACATCATGTCTGATTATTCAGATGGAGTATGGTTTCGAGAGATGATGCAATTGATGACATTGATAGTCTATATGACTATGTTGATGCTACCGGGTAAATCGTATGTTTGTGCTCATGACCATTACCTTCAATACCTCCCTAGCTAGGAGGGAGTGTTGATATTATGGTAGCTGTGGGAGGTATTTACCTCCACGTGTAAACCTAACAAGAATAGAATATTTCGGGAAGCAAGAATAAACCCTAATGAGTTGGCTAATAACCCTAGAAGACAAGTTGGCTCAAGAGGATAATTTGTATTAGGTTATTAACCTCCAAGAGAAGAAGTCGGCTAGGAGAAATAATATATAATGAGTAAATAGGTATCCAGAATGAGAAGTCGGCCCAAGAAGCTAGCCATAATTAGTATAAATACAGGAGGCCAGTCTTCATTCTAGCAGGCATTCTCAGAATTGCAGAGCAACACTTGTGCGCACTGCAGTTTCTCAGTTTGTGCACAAGTTTGGAGGAGAGCTGCCGTTACAGCTGCTGCAGCTAGCAGATTTTGGTTTTGTCTTGGACTATCTCTTGGTTATGGTTTGGACTATCTGATCAACTCTTGTTTGATGTGCTATCCTTGGGGAAATGTGTGCTACCCTTTGTTTGGCTATCTAGCCTAGGGTTTTCTTTCAGAATGATTCTCTGTCAAGGTTAAGGTACTCGGAGGGTGGCTTCGGCCTATGGTTGGGTGACAATAGTGACATTGTCGATGGTAAAACGAGCACATCCATTATATTCTAACAACAACATCCTTCATCATTCATTGAAACACAAGTAATTTCACAACCTTCCCTAAATTTAATCATGCTAACAAGAAATAAACCTAAATTGGAATCCTCCTTACCTTGTGAGATGTACACAACAAAGTAGTGATGATAACAAGGATTAGGGTTTAAAATAGGTTCTTGTGATAGAAAAATATTTAGTTATAGGTGGAAAAAATATGTCATTTCCTGAGCCCATCATCTCCCCTCAACCAAAAGTGTTGCATGTCCTCATGCAAACTACTATTCTTGTTCAAGAGCACCGGAGTGAAAATCTTCCCAATTGAAGGCTATATGCCCAAATTCATTTGCACCATAAAATCCAAGTGCTCTGTCTACTTGAGTCCACTGCATAACTTCTTCTCATTCTTCCTACTTGATGGGTGACTTGTAAAACCTAATAGGACACCAAAGAAGGGGAAAGTGAAATCCAAGGCCAAGCCACCTAACATCATGTATTATTATAGAGTTTATATAAAAAAATTCTCTGTTTAGGGATCAAATGAAATATGGATAACCCACAAGTTTCATATTCCTCAAGTAATTAGGGAGTTGTTCCCATATGTCACGGGAAATCAACAATGCTTTCAAGGAATGTGTCTTGACAATTTCTTGGTAATTAGAGATATCGTATATTTGATGGTATCTAATGATTGCATAGTCTCCAAGGTATCGTAACAACCTCTGGTAATAAACTATTATAACCAATGGTAGGGGATACTGATACCAAATGATCAATCTTGAATTTCCTTCAATCCTGACATAAAATTATGTAGCTTTCTTCCACTAAACATGAATGATGAAAATGCTTGCATATGGATATCACCAATAAGGATTGGGGTTCCACTGAGAACTGTCTTGCAAGTAGAAGTTGAAATGATATAGTTCACACAATAAGTTCTGATCAAGAGAATCACATGATATAAATATATTGATAAAATATTGAGGTTGTTTGATCTCATATGTTTTTTCTACTGCCAGGTATCAAAGCCTAAAGGTAGTCCATCTTTCATGTAAAAATATGGGGTAAACTCGAGATTATGACCTACAAGTTAGGGCCTCTAATGCTAATTTATAGGCCCACTGCCTTTGGTTCTGTGCCTGCATCAACTATGCTTTACACTCTTTAAAATTTGGCTTCCACTTCTCCTCCCGAACTAAATACATTATGAAACATTTTTCCGTCAGTTTCTCAATCACTTGCTAATGGCTCTCCTTTATGATCCCAAGATAAAATAGCTCATATTTATCTCGCCATCCAGGTAGGTGAGGTTTTAGTTGAATACATGCATATGTATTCACCATGATGTCATCCAATACAATATTGATTATTTGATGAACTAGCTTCATACTTTCTTCCTAGAGTAGGCTTCCTAGAGTAGTGTGCCCTTGGTCAAAGTCATAGGAAAATTGTAATTAGAATTAGGGAAAAATAGAAACAAATAATGCCTTTTTATTTTTTTGTTCACAAGATCAACATTTATGAGAAAAGAAATAAACAGATTTAAATTAAATTCTGAGTATAAACAAAATTTCCGAGTGAAAAGACAAACCTCAAGCTTACCTCCTGATCTAAGAAAGACGTACCTGTCACATGTGTGGATGAAAACCTTTATAATATGCTCAGAAATAGTTTTAGGTTCATGGATCAAACCTCTAGGGTTTGATCTCTTTCATAAGGACTTAGGAACAATTTTTCCAAGCTATAGACCATCACAAGACAATTGCAACAAACAAAACTCAGATATGAAATTGTTACACCAAATGGGGAGGCTGCACCAACAAAATAAGATCTGGAACTGTTACATCAAATGGAGAGGTTGCACCAAAAAAACTCAAATCTAAAACTATTACATCAAATAGAGAGGCTGCACCAACAAACAAAACTCAGATCTAAAACTGTTACATCAAATGGAGAGGCCACGCCAAAAAAACAAAACTCAGATCTGAAAAGATAGTCCAAAAATGAGGTTGCACCATCATCAAGAGAGAACAAATGAGGTAGCCACAATAAATAGGAGAGTGAGGAGTGAGTGAGTGTGAGTGTAATAGAATGCTAGAGGGTAGGGTCTTATTTATAGTTAGGGAGAGGGGTTAGGGAAATTTAAAATTATAATTAAATATTGACAATTAATTCATATAAATATTAACTAAAATGTTAATCAATATGAATATTAATTATAAAAACCATAAACACGTATAGAACCCCAATCACATAAATAAAACCTCAATCACATAAAACAATATTCTGAAACTATTACACCAAATGGGGAGGCTGCACCAACAAACTCAGATCTGACACTGTTACATCAAATGGAGAGGTTGCATCAACAAAAATTAGATATAAAACCGTTACATCAAATAGAGAGGCTGCATCAACAAACAAAACTCAGATCTAAAACTGTTACATCAAATGGAGAGGTCGCACCAACAAAACAAAACTCAGATATGAAGAGATAGTCCAAAAAGGAGGCCACACCATCATCAAGACAGAACAACTGAGGTAGCCTCAATAAATAAGAGAGTGAAGAGTGAGTGAGTGTGAGTGTAATAGAATGCTAGAGGGTAGGGTCTTATTTATAGTTAGGGAGAGGGGTTAGGGAAATTTAAAATTATAATTAAATATTGACATTTAATTAATATAAATATTAATTATGAAGGTCAGCCATAATGGGGAGGATGCACCATCAAACTCATATTTGAAACTGTTACATCAAATGGAGAGGCTGCACCAACAAAGCTCAGATCTAAAACTGTTACATCAAATAGAGAGGTCGCATCAACGAAAAAAACTCAGATCTAAAACTGTTACATCAAATGGAGAGGCTGCACCAACAAAACAAAGCTCAGATCTGAAAAGATATTCAAAAAAGGAGGTCACACCATCATCAAGAGAGAACAACTGAGGTAGCCGCAACAAATAGGAGAGTGAGGAGTGAGTGAGTGTGAGTTTAATAGAATGCTAGAGGGTAGGGTCTTATTTATAGTTAGGGAGTGGGGTTAGGGAAATTTAAAATTATAATTAAATATTGGCATTTAATTAATATAAATATTAATTATGAAGGTCATCCATGCGTCTATGGAATTTTCTTTTGATCTTCTCACCTCTAGTTGATCTCCTCCTGTTAGACCTACTATATGTCTCACTTTCCTCTATTATACCTGAACTTCCCTCACTCAATGAAGATAGATCTGACAAATACCTATTTTCTTGTATGTCCTATAACACCATTAATGACATAAACAATCAGTTAATCAAGATGTAACACTAGTTCATTACTAGTATCATATTAGTATCACAGTAAGCTCATAATGATTACCATAGTGTTACTCTTTCACAATTGTATTATGTGCTATTACTATTGGTATACTATCTAGGCATTATAGGGGCATGTTTGGAGTCAAATGACATCAACACCAAGAAAGACAAAACATTTTGAGATATTTTTAGTTTCTTACAAATTTATGTTCTATGACTTTCCCTGTCTAGTTTTTTCCATATTTTTGAGCTTTGGACTTGAAATGGTTAGAGTGGGATAAGGGGCACTCATATCATCTATTTTTTCCAGTGAAAAAATGACCCAAACTGGATAAGAACTATGCAAAAAATTAGGATTCCACTTCTATGTTGGGAATTTTTCTCATGTAACTTTACCCTAAGAGTTTTTGGAAATTTTAAAGACAACCAAAATCATGGTATTTATGAAAAAAATGAACAAGAAAGGTGGAACTTTAACTCACCGAAAATACTACCCTCATCGAAAATATGAATATTATTTCAAATACATGAATATGCCAATACTAGACTACAATGCCTATGTTGAACACTTAAGTGGACCCTAATAACACTGATAATACAAATGGAGGTCATGACTAGGGAAGAGGGAAACAAGGTGGCTAAGGTGGAGGATGTGATTCCTCAACCCAAGGAGAATAAACGATAGAAAGGTAAAGGTGGCCTATACATGTCAAAAGGGAGCAAGCAATTGAGAGTAAAGTACATTGTTAAGTAACAAATACGAGAGTTGTTATTGATTCGTAACCCATCGATGGCTACAAAATTGTAAAGGCTAAGGCATGGGTGTGAGTTATTGACAATGGGATAAGTGATGTTATTGTTGTTGTCCATTACCTTGAATCACTCCATCCAAAAAAGGACAAATTTTTTAATTACCTTGACTCACTCCATCCAAAAAGGACAAATGGGACAAGCCCTTATTCAAAGGCCATGATTACATATTGGTCGGATTAATGGTGAATGGACATTGTGGCTAAGTGGACATTGCATGGGCTTCATTATGACATTTGTAATTTTCACAACTCCCAAGGTATCTTCACAACTCTTGAGTTCGTTCACAACTCTCGATGCAATCTTACAACTCTCAAGGCATTGGTCAGAATGGCATAGGCAGTTTGGGGATATTCTTTATGGACATGGACCTCTCATTTCATGCCACGTCACAAATATTGGAGTGGTCAACTTGTTTGCGCATTTGGAGGCATGTGTCACATAGTTTGATGGATGACCTCCTTGGAGGATGCATTACATAGCCATTGGGGATTGTATTTAGCACATATGGACCTTCTTGGACTTTCGTTGACTTGAGTATATGATTGACATGATTTGAGAAGGAGGTTACACATTGGATACCTCACACATGACCAATGGAGCTTAATTTAGGAGCTTCTACTCATTACTTGTTGATATTTTTCACTTTGGGGAGCTACGTGTCCACCTTGGAGGATAACTAAGAGGTTTTCATTGCCTACTTTGAGGAGTTGGTTGTGGATATATCCAGTTGGAGGATTTTGGAGGCTACATGCTGCACCTTTGACTCGTCTTATTGCCTCTTTGATGGAGGAATCCCACTCTCTTGGGCCTATTTTGATTGGATTATTGTACATGTGGCTTGACCACCTATTTATTTTACAAAAAATATTAGTTAGTTGGATGAAATAATTCTTCACTCCTCCCTAGGCTAAATCTAAGGATTTCACATGAGATATTATTATTCTATTGTAAAGGGAGTTGAGCTAGAATCTATATAAGGAGTATCCATTCCTCATTTGTAGTCATCATTGTATTTTTGGAGCTTCCAGTCCTTGGAGCTTAATTGACATATCTTTCTTGGAGCATATGGATGTATTAGGGTTCTGTGTTTATGGACATTTGTGTCAATTCTTGAAGCTCTTCTATCTTAGTTTCTATTTGGTGCATAAATATTGATTGTGAATGATCAAGTCTTCTACAAACTACCAAGATCAATCCATTGAAGGGTAAAAACTACCACTTGGAAGGAAGACATTTTGGGGTAACTCCTCTCCTCTATTTGATGCATTTCTTTGTCTATCCATTTTAGGAATCCTAGCAAGCGTATTGACTACGTTTGTGAAGCTATAGTTGATCTTTTTGGTGAAGGTTTCTCCCATAAGGACCCACTCTTGTAGGGCCTTTGTATTCATTGTTAATATTGATTAGATAAGATATTATTCTTCCCCCTGGGTTTTAGTGTCTTTATCATAATCTTTAGATGAAAAAGACCAATTTTGAAAAGGGGTGTTGAAAAGGGGTAAACCAATTCCCATGGGATCATTAACTTGTAGCTTTCCTTCTATCTTAAACAAGAGGTAAACCAATAGGGTATGAGGCTGGAATAAAATCCAACAATACAAAACCTTCGATATGAAACACATGAATTAGTAAAATAGGTACCTCCTACAGGTTAGTTGCTTGGTACAAATTGTAAGTGTTTTGTGTTACAAATTTAATTAGTGTGTTCCCTTACTTGAACATGTATCAACATACCAAGAATAACCCAAAGGATGGTAATGGATAAGGGTTCCAGATCATGGTCTAATCCTTAACACAGTCATACAAACAAATCAATGATAATAGTTTTCTCATTCATGTAGACAATTTCATTCACCTGTTTCATCAAACAGTTCAAATGCAACCTTATATAATCAACTTGACGTTGGAGGAAAAATTACCAATTTTGGAGGCATTGCTCGTGTCCTTTGTCGCTAGGGTGTACTCTTTCGCTTGCACTATGGGCTAGCTAGGGTATCTATATCTGTCGCTCGCACTATAGGCTATCTAGTGTATCCTCTAGTGTATCCACTAGTGTATCCTGCGACTCTGTCGCTCGCACTGTGTATCCTCTAGTGTATCGCTTGCACTATGTATCCTCTAGTGTATACTCTAGTGTATCCTCTAGTGTATCGCTCACACTGTGTATCCTCTAGTGTATCTGCTAGGGTATCCTTTGGCTTTGTCCCGCGCTCTGTTGCCGCTCGCATTGTAGGCTAGGCGCGGATTTGGTTTCATATATTTTGTTTTAAAATTTATTTTGTTATTTCATATGCTGTTATTTTTAATATATATATTTTATTTTGTTGTTTTAATATATATTATATTAATTATAACAAAATATAATACAAATGTATAAATTATAAATATAAATATAATTAATATAAATTATATAAATTGAAATTAATATAAATTATATGTAGGTTGGGGTTTAGGAATTATATGGGTTATATGGGTTAGGGATTAACATTGAGGTTAAGGATTAGATGGTTTAGATGTTAGGAGTTAATGGTTTTATAAGTTAGGGATTAGAATAATAGTGTTTATAGGGGTTGTGTTTCAAATTATAGAGTTCAATGGATATGGGTCATAGAGGTTATGGGTATTATATGGGTTTTTAGGTAAGGGGTTAAAAAAAATGGAATGTCCCCCATGGCTCACTGATTTTTGTTCTCAAGCACATGAATTTCTTCCATGCTTTTGGTTTCTTGCACCTATCATCTCCAACACTTCTACAAGGACTTCTAATGATGGATTTGGATCCAAATTCAAAGACTTGTTGATTCATCTTAAGGCATCTTCATTGGAATATTTATATTCATACCTTGGATGATTCAACCCTAAAACTTTAAGGGAGGTTACTCCCTTCTCTCTTCTTTATTTCCCCTTGTCTCTTGTGACTACAGAGTCCTATTCTTGTCCCTTCTCTAGTGTTTTATTCCATATCTCATTTGATCTTAGTATCGACCAACTCTCCCCTCAAAACATGTCCAAACTCTCTCACCGCATTCAAATGAATGTCATTAAAATGCCTCCTATTAGTTCTCTAAGCAATCATAAAACAATTCCTACCCAACCTTATAACATAGGGATCCTTCCCCTTATTACTAAATTATCCAAGTTAACCATGGAGGATACTCACCAGTTCCTTCCAACATGGCACATATTCCTTCTACCCCTAGCCAAGGGTATCATACAAATACGCCCTC
Organism: Picea engelmannii; assembly: GCA_009831015.1. Taxonomy (NCBI): domain Eukaryota; kingdom Viridiplantae; phylum Streptophyta; class Pinopsida; order Pinales; family Pinaceae; genus Picea; species Picea engelmannii. The sequence goes on from ML783768.1 coordinate 522,356, forward strand.
TTCTTCAAAAAAATTAAACATGCAACCTTCCACCTCATGTAGGGCATGCGTTTCTTAAGGGAAGGGTTTCCTAAGAGAGCTACATGTGTCCAGACATGGATTACTCTTGGAGATCCATCACAACTCTTTTATTCAGCACAAGTAGCTTCAACATATTTTATTCAACCCAACTAACTTCAACACCTACAACAATGAATTACAAGTGATTTTGTTCCATACTTCTCTTTGTATTTTCCATCATTAGTGTTTCTATCTTGTTACCCCCTAACATCTAGGAGTAACTAGAGGAGATTTTTCTTTTATGATCCATATCACATACACATGAGGTTGAGGGGTCTTCTTCATCATGGATGGGTCTTTGCACATAAGGGATGGGTCTTGGGCTATCGGCCCAAAATGAATCTTATAGCGCATTGATCCCTGAACTAGGCCTTAAACCACCACACAAGCCAAAATCATTGGCCTCAATGGGTCTCATGGCCTTGATCATCGTTGACATAGGAAAATAAGGGCCATAGTTCCTAAGCTAATCTTCTAGGATCATAATTCATTAATGACACCTCAAACCATCACATAAACCCTATAGATAGAATCTTTATCCTATGAATGATATATTAGCATCCTTAGAAAGTTTTAGGCATAAGGGATGGGTCTCAAGACCTTAACCATGTTCATGTGAGAAAATAAAGGGTATTATTACCTAAATGAATCTTTTAAGGCTCATGATCCATGAATGATTCCTTGAATCGCAACACAAGGCATTTAGAGGGGATATTTGGTTTGTGCTTCAAATACATGCGCCATTAGGAGGTTTTGTACACCAAGTATGAGTTTTACAAAAAGTGTGGTCATGGGGATTATTGACAAGGACCATTTTAGAATGTATTAACAATTTTTCTTTAAATCATTCCTAAGACAATAGGGGTCCTTTCAATTTTAGTAGGTGACATCTTTTTTTTCCATGACATATTATTAAATTATCACTAAAGCTTTGCTATTTTGATCTAATCATTCTTATAACAGTTGACGATACATAATTACGAATGTATCAAAAGATGTATTCATGACAACATTTAAGTTAGAGAATGGACTATGCTCAAGAAACCACTCAACATACCTTGTTTATCAAGATTAAATTTTATGAAGTTTATGAAAGCACTGAATGGATTTTTGTTAAGGAATGCTAATCAATTTTGTATTTGACCATTAGTTTTAAAATGTAATAGGAATAAGTAACAATGTTTTGATTTCAATTGATTTTGATTATGTGCTAGCAAGACATTGGACTCATACATGTTGCATACCTCTACACTTGCTAGGTACAATCTTAAGAGCTAAAAATAATAGTAAGACAATAATAATGATACTAAAATTAAGGTTAGAAATGGTTACTAATAAATTTAATTCAAAGGGATCAATGCAAAATAATTAAAGTAAAAATAAATAAAGTTAACTATCGAAAAATGTATAAATAAAGTTAACTATCAAATAGTGTTCAGTTTTGGCTAATATTTTAGTTTGGTCAAAACATATGAGGTGCTTGGTGTTGTTGGAATTCTCAATGATAATAGGTTTTGAAGTGTGATTGTGGTTTGTATGGACTTAAAAATTTACACATAGAAAAACTAAATGTTTGTAAATTATAATTGGGAGAATCTATAGATAAGGCAAACTTTAAGTTCTTGAAAATTATAATTAGATTTAATACCTTTTATTCAAAAGTGGCAATGGCTACTAGCAAAGATCCAAAGGAAGATACCATATTGAAATCACTAGGATTTGACCTCTCTCAATATGAATATCTTGCAAGGATGTTACTTCTTGTTTTGTAACAAAAATACTTCTCCAAAGCTTCCCTTCGCTCATGCTTAGAAATCTCTAAATAAACTCTTGCAAAAATCTTTATTTTGGCCTTCTCCTAAATAAAAATTGATTCCAAAATTAGTTGGAAGATCTATTGGAGTCTAAAGGACATTTGAAAGATTAATTGGGTTGAAATTATGACTTAAGGGACTACATTAGCTTGTAGTGTGTATGATTAGATAATTGTTTAGCAATGCCACATGGACCATTTTTTTAAGCCTCAAATTAAGAAAAATGCCCATCTTTGGTCCAAGTGCTCACAAATGTCATGCACCGACCCGGCATAGTGAGCACTAGTGAATGAGGCCAATGTTGAAATTTCTTCAATATGTGCATGTATGCATCGAAATTTGACATGGTTAGACTAGACACATGCCTTGACAATATGAGAGGGTTTCAAGATTCAAGGATGTATGATGTCATACAGAAAAATTTTGAAAAAATTTCAACGTTGGCCCCATTCACAGGTCATTACTGCCCATCATGTACTCTATCCATAGTACAATGTTTTTTAATAGTTTTTTCCTTTAAAATTCACTCGATAAAAAAATTAAAACGAAATTAGGATGAGATGAGATGATATATAGAGTGGGTTTGTGAGTGATCTTTGAGTATAAAGATGAATGAATGAAATTCTCTTGGTTTCAAGAATAATTTATTCTCTACTAAACAAGGACAACCACCTGAATGTGGAAGATCATATGGGCCCTCCCCCCACTCGCCCCCCCCTCCCTCACATCACTCTCAATTCCCCAATACCCAATATATAAAATAGAAAACAAACAAAAGAAACATAGTAATCATGCATAGAAAATACCAAAACAAAAATGAAACAAAACTTAAAAACATGTAATTAACCCACATAATTAAAAATGATTTAAATAGAATAATTCATACAAATTAAAATATGTAGTTACGTACCTCATCTACCAATGCAACATTTGTATCATCATTTTTCTGTATCTTCTTCTTGATCATCCAACTCTATATCTGTATCAACATCCGGTTCAGAAACAATGTTGAAAGGATTGATGATATCATCATCATCATCAATGCCATTTTCGAGCATATCTTCATCAATATCATCATCAAGAACTGGCGCATTGTCTCCTACACCTAGTTCATCTTCTCTGTCTTCTTCATCTCTCGACTCATATTCTTCCTTCTCTAGCTCTACATCATCTTCTTCTTCAATATCATCTTCCTCATCTACAGTATACTTTATTGGCCTTCCTCTTGAATCATATCTAACAACAAATGACCAATTCCTCTTACCTGGAACCTTTGAGTAAAATACTTCTTCACATTGACTTGGAAAAACATAGTGGTCATTTGTTTTTTCAAAAACTGTTGTTTTAATTATCGAAAATCTGTTGGCATGTTGAATAATGGTTCTTTCCTCATCATGTTCATACATTCGTAACCTATACCATTTGACATCGAACAAAACTAATTTGAAGGAATTAAAGTCACACTCAATTATATCATTCAAAACCCCATAGTATCTATTTTCATATTCTCGAGGACGTCTGTCACTCATAGAGGAAACATTAGTAACCTGGAATACTATAGTTATCCCACTATTAGAATTGTTTATGGTTTCATCCAACTGTTTGATACAAAATTTACGACGATTGCACCACATAGCCTTGTGGTGTTTCAACTGCAATATGCCAGATATGTAAAAGATGCATTGTCAATTAATAATAAACAAATTTATATAACTTAGAAAGTATAATATATATGAAAAAAACACACCTACAATCACATTAATATAATATAAAATAACTGAATAAAATGGGTAAATTTGCTTGCCTTTCCATCTTTTAAACAATATGCTAAATCTATTTCCCTCTGCGTAACATCAGAATCTCCATTACAACGAGCTTCTCTAACCAATTCAGACATTTCTTTCCATGATAACCTATCGCCATAACATTCTTTACATCTATCAATCCATACCTTCATCCAGTCAATATTGTTTGCAATGTATAAATGTAGTGCATCCCAATCTTGAGCAATTGACCGATCAAAAAATCACAATTCACCAATATTAAATATTAGTTATAACCATGATAAATATTAATAAATGATGAAAGAATAAATATTAAATGAGTATGATCATATACACAAAAAAACGAAAAAAAATATATTTATTAAAAATATCCACAATTTAATTACCTCACTTTCTTCATTGTACCTTTCCCCAACAACTTCTCCCTTTCAAATTTTTTGATGGAGTTCACATCTCAAATGCAATCCATTTCATGCATAGCTTGTGCTGCTAATATAGGAAGATACTAACTAATATACAACATGGATTCATATACCATATATCCCTCCACCATAGAACCCTCAGGACGTGCTCTTTGTCTAACCAAATCCTTCAATGATTTCAAGTGCCTCTCCACCATCCACATTGACCTTGTGTATATAGGTCCACACATTTCAATCTCCTCAACTTGGTGTATGAGGTAATGTTCTTGTGCATTGAAAAATGTTGGAGGTAGATACTTCTGCATTTCACACATTAGCCGAGGAATTTCTCTCTTCCAATAATTTATATCATCTTCATGGATTTATTTCAATGACATCCATATACAGATCATGACGGAATAAAATAATATGTTTCAACAAAACATATAAATTCATATTACATTACAGGTAAAACACATGTCATCAAGTACAACAAAAAAATGATTTTTTTTTGCATATATATTACAGCTATTTACCTCATATATTTTCCAAGATCATATATAACTTGTTTGACGTTGTTGTCAAAGTCGTTTGGGAAAGATAGAGTTAGAACATACTGTAACAATAAAAATGAATCATTACTTGTTCAAAACTATATAAAAAAATAAAAATCTCAAAAAATGTATATGACCAATATATAAATATGAATACTAAAATGATTAATTACCTTAATGAAGGTATGCCAATCATGTGTTTTTACTCCACCAAATTCACCTTTCTTCGTTAAAATATTCTTTATGTTTGAACAAAAACCTGTAGGAAATTTAATTTTTTGAATGACCTCTTTTACACTATTGCTTTGTTTCTATGTTAATAACCATGGAAGGTTATTTTGGTCTCCATAATTATTTGATCGGATCACACTTTGCATTGCATGATTGGCTTCCCGAATGTCATTACAAATTTTGACAATTTTTTCTTTATCCCTCTTGCCATCTATAATGTGCCATAATGTTTCTGTCACTTTCTTCTCGATATGCATTGTATCAAATAAATGAACTATTTTTAGGTCCTTATAGGAAGAAAACCTCATGAATTGAGTGGGATACCTTTTCATTCCTTGTGGAAGCCCATTATTACTACCTTCACGACGACGACATTGATGAAGCATAAAACAAATCAGAAAACTATTTATCAAATGCTATAAAATAAAATGAATAATTAAAATAAAATTTCAAAACATGATTCCATTTACGATACTTAAACAAAATGCATACCTCGAGGATTAATTCTGTCATATGCCAACTTCCATAGGTGAGGTGTCATTCTTTGTGGTTTTAGTGCAGTCTCTTGTTTCCCATTGGAAAGATCTTTTTCAATAGTATGATACTTATGGTTCTTAGAGATGAAGTTTCTATACTCATCAAACACCTCCTTTCCTAAACTTTTTGACTGACGAGATTTCATCTTAGGACCACAAATTGGACATGAAAATTTACCCTTTGTTTGAAGACCTGCAACAGATGGATTAATGTGAATTATTAATATATATACGAAATGATTATTTAAAAAACATGCATGATATATTCAATTAATTATATACTATTCAAGCGTGCAATATGGAACGTTACATACTACAAAAATGTGTTAGTCCTAGGGCATCATGAATTGTCCATAAAAGTATTCCACAACATTGAAATCTCTTTTGCCCAATTGGTTTAAAGATGTCATACATAGTGATGCTCTCCCATAACTTCAGTAGCTCATCGATAAGAGGCTCGATATACACATTCATATCTTTAACTTGGTACTTACCTAATTGTTTGAAATTACACGAAATTAATACCATGGTATGTATATATACTTAAATAAATAAACAAAAAATGTTATGCAAAAAAAGAGAAAAATGAAAAATTTAAATTCGAAAAATTAATGTAAACAAATACTTGGAATAATCATTGTAAACATTATGTGCTCCCTCTTTATTGACATCCAAGGAGGAATGTTATTGTTTATAACAAAAATAGGTCACACTGAGTAAACAGATCGAAGCTCTCCAAATGGATTAATACCATCAGTTGCCAATGAAAGCCTAACATTACGAGGTTCATCTGTAAATTATGGCCATTTTGCAACAATTTACTTAAATGCATAACCATCTGCAGGCATTCAAAGAATGTCATCTTCAATTCTCTTTTGTGTATGATAATCCATAAAATGTGCTATGCTTTGGCACCTGAATAGTTGCTGCAAACGTGGAATTATGGGAATATGTCGGAGAACCTTTCGAGGAACCATTTTTGTTACTTGATCGGTTCGATATCTACTGATACCACATACATGGCATTATTTTTTCGATGCATGTTGTCCATAATATATAATATGATCATCAGGACATGCATTTATACTTTGATACTGCATTCCAATGTCTTTCATAATGGCATGTAAATCACGATATGTGCGAGGTAAAATATTTGACGAGGGTAACAAAAATTCACCTAACAATCTAAAACATAAAAAATAAATAGTTAATGTAAAGAATAATAATTGTAAATATTTCATTTTTATTTTACACATTAATTAACAGTAAAAACAATGGGGAAAAGTCAACCTTTATGTAGATGTGAAGAAACATATTACATACCTTAGGATCCCTGTCATACAAGTGTTCGACAAATGATTCATAACTTTCAAGTTCACCAGAAGAAATGTAGTGGAGAGAAGATTTGTTGTTGACCCTTTATAAAGTCATTTATTTTCCTTTTCAATCAAAGGTTCATCATAAATACCATCACTATTGTCCCCATGATCCTCATCTAGATGACCGAATAAGTCTTGAATCATTTGATTTGTCCCATCATCTTGAACTATTATTGTCATCTACTTCCATGGGATCATTAACTTGATCTTCATTATCTGCTTCAAGTTCTTCATCTTGTACTACAACATCATTTCTGCTACTACTTGGTGCTTTGTGCATAAAGTTAGGAGGAAATCTAACTTTATAAATACAAACAATCATGAAAAATAAGTGCATGTATAAAACAATATAAAAGTTTGAGAATACAATAAATATTAAAACAAATAATGAATATATGTATATCTAATTACCATGGGATGATATTCATTTAATTCCCCTTCCATGTGCCCATATTTTCTACAATGTTTTTTATTTGTTTCTATTAAAACTCTTTTGGGACGTCTAGTATAACAATTTTTGCAAGAGAAATAACATTTACCGTCATCCTTTTCACCCTCTTTAATTCTTTTCCCAACTCTAATGTTTTCTGACATTCTTCCCCACAAACATATACTCAAAAAAATACATGTTTTTGTTCACCAAGAAGACTCGCTTAAACCCTTTTTGAAGTGCCGTTATTATAGCAAACTTGTTGCAACATCCATAAAATGAAACATGTTTATAGATTTATAACGTCGCAATTCTGACAATAGTTGACCAAATCAAAGTTGACTTGGTCAAATACTAGGTGACCGTTGGAGGGGGAAAACCTAGTTTCCATAACGTCGCAACTGCGACGACTATTTTGCCAACGTCGCAAGAGAGATGAAAATCCAATTGAGTCGCAATAGCAACATCTTTTTTGCAATAGAGACATCGTTTTGTATTACATCACACTTGCGATGTTATCAGGCAATATGGAAAAAAAAAAAATTCCTCTATTTTTCGACAGTGTCGCCAATTTTGTCCATAACGTCGCATATAGAACATCAATTTTTTTCTAATATGTACTAGTGTAAGGTCATACAAAGTATGACCTCAGGAACTATGGCCTTAGGAACTATGTGTTAATGTTTAAGCCATTATTATAGTTCTTTTCATTTCAATAGATAACAGTAACATAAAACAAGATCACTAAGAAATACACATTCACAAGAGACACAACATTTATCCTGGGAAACCCTCTAGGGGAAGAAAACCCAACAAAAATTCCTTATTATAGACAACCAATACAATTCCAAGAGATAACTTAAGCTAATACAGAATATCCTCTCCCAAATATGCACCACTCTCTCTCTCTCTCTTCTCCAATAGCAGCTCTGAAACTTGTCTCTCAATGAGCAAGTGAGGTGTGTATGTAAGTGAGGTGCTAGCCTCCTTATTTATACTAATCTAGAACATGTGAAGTGTCTCTTCACTGGAAGGGCTGACTTCTTAATCTGGGTGGTTATAACCACCTTTATTATATCCCGGGGCCTCTTTGATATATTCTGGGGTCGACTTCTTCTTTTGCCTATTACAATTATATTATGACCAATCCGCAAAAGGGGATTTGGTCCTTTTACAATAGCCGACATGATCAATCCACAATGGGGATTGATCCAATGAATAATATATCAAATAATAATAAGAATACACTTTGCAGTTACATTATTTCAACACTCCGCCTTAACAAGAAGGGTATTCTTCAACAACATCAGGCAAGAGAGAGAAGACAACATCATCAACAACATCAAGTGGGTGAGAGGACATCATCATCAATATCATCTTGGAACACTGACTGGCGTATCTATAAATCATCAGAAGTTTTATTCATCGGCAACATCGTAATTGTCAAAGGAATGCAATCATCATATGCATCAATATGTATTAGTATAAACTAATACATCATCATCATCACATCACGAGGCTGGATCATCATAATATAGGACTGGCTTTATGTCACAATTGTCAAGCTAGAAGCTCAGTACTCGTCTTGCTTTATGTCACAACAATCAAGATGGAAGAAATATACTAGATTGGATTTACATCACAACTTCTCAAGATGGAAGCATAGTACTAGTCTCATCTCAACGTCTTGCTTTACGTCACAACACTTAAGCTGGAAGAAAGATACTAGACTGGCTTTATGTCACAACTGTCAAGCCAGAAGCACAGTACTAGTCTCATCACATCATCTTTCTTTACGTCACAACCATCAGGTTGGAAGCAAGATACCAGACTGGCTTTATGTCACAACTGTCAAGCCGGAAGCACAATACTAGTCTCATCTCATTGTCTTTCTTTACGTCACAACAATAAATATGGAAGCAAGATACTCGTCCTGCTTTACGTCACAACAATCAAGATGGAAGCAGGATACTAGACTGGATTTACGTTGCAGCTGTCAAGACAGAAGCACAATTCTAGTCTCATCACATCGTCTTGCTTTATGTCACAGAAATAAAGCTGGAAGCAAGAGATGTCTTGTCACAACAACTACTCCCCCTTTCGAGGAAGGTCCTTTCCGACTATACCAAGCTTATCTCGAAAGTGCTCAAACTTTACACGAGATAGAGGCTTGGTCAACACATCAACAACCTGTTCATTCGTGCTAACGTACTGGAGCTTTATGGCTCCTCTCTGCACCATGTCACAAATGTAATGATATCGAATCTCTATATGCTTCGACCTATCATGGAATACATGATTCTTTGTCATCTTTATGCATCTCTGGTTGTCACATAGGATCATGGTTTCTTCCATCTATAGGTCAAATAGACTGGTCAACAACTTTCGAAGCCATATAGTTTCGCAGCTGGAAGAACATGTAACAATGTATTCTTCTTTCGTTGTGCTGAGAGTAATGCTAGATTGCTTTCTACTCTGCCATGAGATCATGGCTGATCCCAAACTGAAACAACATATTGAAGTGCTTTTCCTGTCAAAAACACTTCCTGCCCAATCTGCATCAGTATATCCACTCAATGTGAAATCATGATCTCCATCATAGCTGAGACCGCAATCTATTGTACCCTTAAGGTACCTCATTACATGTTTTGCAACCACTAGGTGAACATGTCTAGGTTCTACTAGAAATTGACTCAAGGTGTTCACGGCAAAAAAAATGTTTGGTCTGGTGTTCTTCAGGTACATCAACGATCCAATAATCTGTCTGTACAGCGTGGCATCAATCAATTCTGACGAAGTGTCAACCATCAGCTTCATCTTCGCTTCCATGGGTGTATTCATGGAATATCATTCCAACATGTCGAATCTTTTTAGGATTTAGACTGCATACTTCCCTTGGTTAAGGAAGATCCTCTCTGGACTTTTCCATACCTCAAGACCTAAGAAATAATGCATTAGGCCAAGGTCTTTCATTTCATATTCTGAGGCAAGTCTCTTCTTACATTCAGTGATGAGATTTTCTTCTTCGGTTAGGAATAAGTCATCCACATATAGCAGTAATATCACTGTCTCATCATTCATGACCTTGAAGTAGAGGTTAGATTCTGCTTTACTCTTGGTGAAGACCAAGATCATCAGGAAACTGTCTATTCGGCCATACCAAGCTCTAGGAGCTTGCTTCAATCTGTACAATGCTTTTTTCAACCTACAGACATGAGACTTCATGTCTTCAACTTCAAATCCTTGAGGTTGCTCTATATACATTTCCTCTTCGATGACACCATTTAGGAAAGTTGTCTTTATGTTCATCTAGTGCAACTTCTACTTCATCTTAGCTGGCAGGGCTATGATGGTTCTGATCGAAGTGTATCTAGCTACAAGAGTGAATGTCTCTTCATAGTCAATGCCTTGTTTTTGAGAAAAGCCTCCAGCGATGAATCTTGCTTTATACTTTTCAATACTTCCATCAACAACATGTTTTATTTTGAAGAGCCATTTGGAGGATACCACGTCTTTACTCTTCGGTCTAGGAACTATTTCCCATACATCATTCTTTATTATGGATTGGTATTCCTCTGTCATGGAATCTGCTCATTCTTTCATCTGAATGGCTTCTTCAAAGTAGGTAGGCTCCTTCTCTAGGAGGTCACACATCAAAGCCGTATAACTAGAGAATGGCTTTGGTCTTTTCACCTGTCTTGTGGTTCCTTGGGGAACACCATACTTCTCTCCATATTGAATGAACTCTCTAGCCCAAGATGGCTTTATTTTATGGAGGATCGTCATTTGAGGCGGTTCTTGAAATTCTACTATATCATGGTCTTCTAGAATTTACTCATCAGGGGAAACTACATCTTACCTCACTGGTTTTGCATATCTAGGAACCTCCCTCACTGATTCTATAGTTCTGGGGATTATGGGTTCTTCTTCACATGCTTCTTCAAGATGGCATCTTCTCGATTTCTTGAGTGTTGCATCTTCATCAAAAGTCCCATCCCTGTTGATCTCAATGTGGCGGTGACATGGTATGTAAATTCTAAAGGCCTTGGATACCTCACAGTATCCCACAAATATTCCCTTCTTTCCTGAAGGTTCCAACTTGTTTATCTTATCTTTCGGAATATGTATAAAAATTGGGCAGCCAAATATTTTGAGATGTCTTACCTCTGGTTTCTTTCCGATGCACATCTCCTCCGAGGTCTTGAACCCAAGTGCACTATGGGATAATCAGTTTTGCACATAAATGACTGTCATTGCTGCTTCTTCCCATAAGCACATTGGAAGATCTTGATCATGGATCATAGTCTTCACAGCTTCCATTATCGTTCTGTTCTTTCGTTCAACTGCACTATTTTGTTGAGGATTATAGGGAGTTGTGAGTTCCCTCTTGATCCCAACATCTTTGCAGAAGCTCATGAACTCTTTTGAGGTATATTCTCGTCCATTATCTGACCTGAGTATCTTGATATTTCTTTCATAAAGGTTCTCTATCAAGGCTTTGAATTCCTTGAACTTGCTGAACACTTCATCTTTAGATTTCAAAAAATACACCCAGGTCTTACGAGAATAATAATCAATAAATGATACATAGTATACATACCCACTAATGGAGGAAGATGGCATTGGGCCACATACATCTGAATGAATGAGCTCTAGGAATCCTTTTTCTTTGCCGCCTCTCTTTGGAAAAGGGTTCTTGATGTTCTTCCCTTGCGCACATCCATTGCACACGCCTTCATGGTCAATTTTGAATTCTGGTAGACCTGTGACAACTTTGCATATGTATGGTAGTGCCTTGTAATTGATGTGAGCTAATATTCTATGCCAAAGTTCACATGAGTTTTCAATGGCGTGGGTCATGGCAGCCTTTGAGTGACCCTTTAGCTTATACAATCCACTTTCTTCTCTTCCAATGATGATTGCTTCATTCAGGGTTTCTCCTTTATCCCACATGAGGACTTCTCCATCTATAAAGGAAACTCTGAAGCCTTTCTTTTCTAAAGAAGAAATGGAGAGTAGGTTCTTTTTCAAACCTGGTACAAAGAGTACGTCCTTCATCTTTATTCAGTTCCCTAAATTTAGCTTGTATCTTGATTCTCCCACTCCCTTGATGGGATATTGGTAATCATCTCCAAGTGTCACTTTCTAAGAAAAATTCTTTTCTGAAATACAAGAGAGGATGTCTCTCCGACCTGTCATGTGCTTGGAGGCACCACTATCAATGAGCCATGTGTCCTCTCCAGGTGTTACAAATCATGAGAGGGCCGAGATTAATACATAGTCTTTGATCCGCTCTCTTATCATCTTTGCAGGTGGCTCTTCATCTTCAACTGCATGGGCATGGTGCCTCTTATGTTTCCTCTTGTATTCTTCTCGTCTGGCTGGAAAAAATTTCGCAATGTGTCCCATCTTGTCACAATGATAGCATTGTACAGATATGTAATCTCTTTCCCTTCGTTGTCCTCTCTTCTGAAATCTCTTTGGATGAGATTCTTTATTATTGAATTTATTTGGCAGTTGAGGCTCTTTATGAGTCTCCTTCTGGAAGTAGGGTTTCTTCCATCCTCTTTTGGTGTGAGTAGCTAGGGCTTGATCATCATCTCTTGCTAGTAGCGCTTCACGGTTAGCTACTTTTGTTTCTTCTTAAATGCATTCTTCCCATAGATGGTCAAACTTCAGTTTCTCCGTTCTAGCACAAATCGTTTGCATGATTTCATCCCAAGGTCTTGTGAGACCATTAAGAGCTATCATTATGAACTTGTCTTCATATATGGTGTCTCCAATTGCTTCTAACGGTTCTTTAAATTCTGAGATTCTGGAGAAATATTCTTGGATTGTTTCTCCTTTCTGCATCCTTGTATTCTTCAGTTGAGTTCTTAGATTCATTTTCCGGTTTATGTTCTTTCCTTCGTATAGTCTTCTTAGGGCATCAAACATTTCTTCCAGAGTCTTATTTGATGACACATAAGGAATCAGTTGGTCTTTGATTGAATCTGCAATGATTCTTTTTTCCCTGATCGTGTCCTTTAGATGCTTGGCTTTTTCTGTAGCATCGTCGGGTTCCAGTACTTATTATTTGACGAATCTTGCTAGGTCATTCTCTTCAAGGATCAGGCCGATCCTATACTTCCAGGCACAAAAGTTTTCCACGCCTTCTAGTTTGTCAGAAAGCTTCGTGTTTGCAGACATCTTTTACCTGGAGCTAGGAAAATGACCAAAAAATGAAAATGCTCAAAATCAAATTCTAAACTTACAAGGAGATGTGCTTGGCTGAGGCGAGTAGCCTGGTGTGCTTGGATTTGAGAAAATCCAACTTTTACCCCTCCAAAATTGATGTGCGGATTTCTAGACTGGTGCTTTTGGTTTTCTGGTACCTCTAGTACTTATGGTACTTTTGGTTCTCTGGATTTTTGGTACTTCTGGTACTTTGTGAAACTAGGGTTTCACTTTTCGGAAGATCTAGCCACTAAAAAAGTGCGCTGAGAGTGCCAAAGTAATCCTTGGGGGAGGACACACTTTTCTAGATGGTTTTAGGGTTGAAAAGCTTCACCATCAAAAAGCCCTAATTTGCATGTACGACACCAGTGACGTTTTTTCACTCTTGTGAAAGATTCTTTCTTTAGCTTGGCTCTGATACCATGTTAATGTTTAAGCCATTATTATAGTTCTTTGCATTTCAATAGATAACAACAACATAAGACAAGTTCACTGAGAAATACACAATCACAAGAGACACAACATTTATCCTGGGAAACCCTATAGGGGAAGAAAACCGAGCAAAACTTCTTTATTATAGATAACCAATACAATGCCAATAGATAACTTAAGCTAATACAGAACATCCTCTCTCAAAGATGCACCATTCTTTCTCTCCCTTCTCCAATAGCAGCTCTGACACTTGTCTCTCAATGAGCAAGTGAGGTGTGTATGTAAGTGAGGCGCTAGCCTCCTTATTTATAATAATCTGGCATGTGTGAAGTGTCTCTTCACTAGTAGGGATGACTTCTTAATCTGGGTGGTTATAACAACCTTTATTATATTTCGTGGCCTCTTTGATATATTCTAGGGCCGACTTCTTCTTTTGCCTATTACAATTATATTATGACCAATCCGCAAAAGGGGATTTGGTCCTTTTACAATAGCCGACATGATCAATCCACAATGGGGATTGATCCAATTAATAATATATCAAATAATAATAAGAATACACTTTGCAGTTACATTATTTCAACACTATGTCTTTAGGAACTTTGACCTCAAGAACTTTGACCACAAGAATTATGAGCTCGAGAACTTTGACTTCAAGAACTATGACCTCGAGAACTTTGAATTCAAGAAACATGACTTCAAGAACTATGACCTCAGGAACTTTGATCTCAAGAACTACGACCTTAGGAAATTTTACCTCAAGAACTTTTACCTAATGAAATTTGACCTCGAGAACTATGACCTCGAGAATTATGACCTCGAGAACTTTGACCTGAGGAACTATGACCTTAGAGAATTTGATCTCATGAACTTTGATGTGAGTAACTTTGACTTCAAGAACTATGATCTGAGTATTTGACACCATGAAATTTATTCTCGAAGGACAGATCACTACCAATGATCAAATTCAACACTATGAACCAATTTTTTTGGATGTGAGAATTGATTATTGTTTTTAATGTTGCAATGAATATTCAGTCTCATGTAATGGTCACATAAATTTGTCTTTTCCCTAATATCAATGGCTCTTTTATTGTTGTTCAAATGAATGGGAAGGAACACCAAGTGGCCCTCATGTGTAGTGAGACATCCTATTCTCTCCCTAACATAGCCTAAACGTTCTACTTTTTTTACTTTTATTGGGCTTTTTTTTTTTTTTTTTTTTTTTTT
>ML783768.1:547908-562859 GCA_009831015.1 Picea engelmannii
TTGGACCCTCAAAATGGCCCCGGAAGTTAAAACCTGCTAAAAATAGTAAATTGCCAAAATGGCCAGAAAACTGTTTTGAGCCATTTGGAAAAGGTGGGTGGCCACCGATATCCACCTAGATAAATTACCATATTATTAACATAGAATAACAAAGATATAATAAAACTGGTTTTCTATTCAATAAGGAAATAAGTTGAAACTGTAAAATGCAGTGGACGATAAGCTCGCTAGAATGGTGCCAGCTTATCTCTGAGAAGAGATGTGACGACTAATCTCATTCACAAGAAGAAGATTACAATGAGGCTCTCAAGGCCTTTTTACAATAGACAAGAGTTTCAAAAACCCTAAACATCCAAAAACCTAACCCTAGGAGATGAAGCACCAAAAGTCACGTGGGCACTGTTTGGGCAATTAAGTACATCAACTTCCCAGGGTTGTAACTTTTGCATACAATTTCCATTTTAGGCATATGATAGCCTATTGGAAAGATCTATCCGAGGACTACAACAGTTGCAAAAACTTTCATGTTGAAATTTTGCGACGCAACATACCCCAAAAAATGTCGTTTAGGGCTTCAAAACGGCTTCGAAAGTTTAGGACCCCAAAAATTGCTAAAAATAGTAAATTATCAAAATTGTTAGAAAGTTGTTTTGAGCCAGCTGGAAAAGGTGGGTGGCCACTGATATCCATCTAGATCATTCCTCCCTCCTTAGGAAGCAATGTTCTCCATTGCGTTGAGTTCCCCCATCAGATGAGGAAATTTCTGTTGAATTTGGCCCCGAGTGAGCCACTTGCCTTGGTGCAAGAGCTGCCCTGCTTTGACAACTCAATAAAGATAGATCCTTTGTTGTTGAGTGCCCTTGATCTTTGTGTCCACAATATAATCACTGGATGCCTATTGTATATAGTCTGGGTTGAGCTCTATTGGTGTCAGCTATTGTGCTACATCTGAGGTGTCCAATAATGGTGGGAAATATGGTCGAAGGAGGTCCACGTTGAACACTGGGTGCAGGCCAAGGAAAGGAGGAATGTTGAACTCAAAATAATTATCCCCCACTGCCTTGGTGATGGTGTACGACCCATAATGGAGTGGGCGAAGCTTCTGATGGGGTCCTGTAAGGCATTCTTTCTGCAAGTGCAACCAAACTTTTTTTCTCACCTGAAACTTATGTGACACTCGATGTTGATCATGGCATTTCTTGTACTTGTCATTGGATTTCTGTAGGATATCCTGAACCTATTGGTGGATGTGATGGATCCTCTCAATCAACAGGTGGCTTTGTCAGCCTCAGTTGGAGCAGGAGAGGAGTCGGTGGAGGGACCGCAAGGGGAAATGCAACATCTATGGGACCCAATGGCTGGAATCCCAACCCCACCTGAAAGGTGTTGTGGTCGGTTGAGCTATGCAAGGCTCAGTTGTAGATATGTTGGACATAGGGAAGACTCTCATCCCATGTGCGAGGGTGCTTGGAATTATACATGTGCAGGATATGCATGATCATTCAATTTACGACCTCGGTTTGTCGATCAGTCTGGGGGTGGAAGGCTGTGGATTTGGTGAGCTTGGTGTCCAGTAGTGACTAGAGGATCAACCAGAATGTGCTAAGAAATCGACTGTCCTGATCCGAGACAATGGTTTGTGGGATTCCAAAATGTACCCAGACTCGTTCAAATAATATCTTGGCAGTGGCTTCTGTTGTAATTATCTTATTGTAGGCAACCATAATCGCCATCTTAGAAAAGCGATCAAAAACCATAAAAACACAGTCATTTCCCCGCTTGGTGGATGGGAGGCCTGCCATGTAGTCCATTGAGATGGATTCCCATGGCCTGTCAGGAATAGGAAGAGGGGTGTACAAGCCCCTGTTTCTTTGTGGTTGGTTTGGAAATAGCACAGGTAGTGCAAGAACTGATATACTTGCTGACCTCCTGTCAAAGTTTTGGCCAGTAGAAATGTTTTTGTAGCATCACCACTATCTTATCGATGTCGAAGTGTCTTGCCACCAGACTATAGTGGGATTCCTAGATCATCTTCGCTCGCTCGCTTGATGGAACATAGATATGGCCTAGATGACACAACAATCCATCCTGAAGATGGAAATTATCGACAACTACCTTTGCACCCAACATTTGGTAGGTGGTGGCAAAGTCCGGGTCTGTATCATAGAGTTGGGGCCATCCAGAGGTCTCATGGCCGCAAGAGTCTAGCACTGTGGTGAGTGTCATGACTGGTGGTTTGCTGAGGAAAACAACGATGTGGTTGATGCTTCCTGTTTTATACTTGATGTTGAGGTGGAATTTCTACAAGTATGTGGACCACTTTTGATGGCAATCATTTTGCAATTTTCCTTGTGTATACATGAACTGTAGTGGCTTATTATCAGTGTGGATGACTGTCTCCCTCACAAGAATTTAATGTCTCCACTGGCAGTAGGCTTTCACAATGGAGTACATTTCTTTGTTGTAAGTAGGGTACTTACGGACAACATGTGATAGTGTCTCACTATGACAAGGTCACCGACTGGCCGTGCTGCATGAGAACGACACTCACAACATAGTTTGAAGCATCAGTGTCAATCTCAAAGGGTTGTTGCAAGTCTGGTAGTGAAATTACTGGGGTTGAGCACAAGCGTTTCTTCAAATCATTGAACGCTTGTTTTTGGGGCCATCCCCACGCAATTTTCACCTTACCACCACCCCTGGTTATTTGGCTGAGGGCCCATGCAATATGGGAGAATCCTAGCACAAACCTGTGGTAGAAATTGGCAAGGCCCAAGAAGCTCGAAAGCTCAATGATTGTGGTTGGTGTTGGCCAGTCAGGGATGTCTTGTATCTTGGATGGATTCACATGTGAGCCATGTTGATCAATGATGTATCATAGGTAATGGGCCCTGTCCATGCCGAAGGAGAATTTTTCCAAGTTGGCATATAGCTTGTGCTGCCGCAGGGTGTGCATAACCTGCTGAATATGCTGCAAGTGTTCGGCCCAAGTCTTGCTGTAAATGAGAATG
This sequence comes from Picea engelmannii, assembly GCA_009831015.1. Lineage (NCBI taxonomy): Eukaryota > Viridiplantae > Streptophyta > Pinopsida > Pinales > Pinaceae > Picea > Picea engelmannii. The sequence continues at coordinate 550,920 of ML783768.1, forward strand.
TCATCTAGATACACCACTACAAACTTATTAGTGAATGGTCGCAGGATATCATCCATCATCCTCATGAAAGTGGTTGGAGCATTTGTTAGACCAAAGGGCATGACCAACCATTCAAAAAGGCCTTCCTTTGACTTGACGGTGATCTTCCATACATCTGTTTGTTCTATTGGGACTTGGTGGTAGCCAGACTTCAGATCAATCTTACTGAAGTATTTCCCCCCCATGAGTTGATCAAGGTCATCGATTCGGGGAATCGGGTACCGGTTTCTGACTATGATTTTATTCAGAGCCCGGTAATCAATGCAAAGTCACCAGGTTCCATATTTATTCTGTATGAGCATGATTGGGCTCCCGTAAGGTGATGAGATGGGACGTATGTGCCCCTTGTGGAGAAATTCTTGGATATGTTGCTTGATCTCCTCATTCTCTAATAGAGAGTGGCGATAGAATGGCCCATTGGGAAGAGGTGCATCAGGGGTCAGATCGATGGGCTGCTTGACTTGGCAGTGCAGAGGTACCTTGGTAGATGAGGAGAAGATATATGAGTATTCTTCCATGAACTTATCTACTTGCTTCTGCTGTGTGGAGAGGTCGGCCGCAAAGACCCTGGATGTGGCTGTGATCTTTCTCTCGTTCTGAGAGCGAATAAAAAAGAAGACAAACTTCCCCGTCTGAGAGATGACCTTCCTGCATTGCTTAGAATAGATCAAGGAAATAGCACTAGGTGGGATAGCCTCGGGCATCCTGTACAATTTCCCATTCAAAGTAATAATAACATTACGAGGCCTAGACTCATATACAACATGACATTTCCATAAATAATTTTGGCCCAAAAGAACATCACAAACTTCGAGAGGAGCAACATCACACAATACCTCATCTTTGAAGGGATTGATTTCGTACGACAATCAACATTGTTGGCTGACGTGGAGATTGCTTCCTTGGCAGAGCCATCCAATGGTGTAGGGTTGTGGGTGTGACATTGTCGGCAGGGCCAACTGCTTGATGACCTCTGCTGAGATGAGGTTCTTATGGCTACCACTATCAACGATGAAGTGCAGCAGGGTTCCTTTTACCCACATCTGTGAATGGAAGAGGCGCTCTCCTTCTTATGGCTCGTCTGGTTCACCATGCTGAAGCTTGGTGGTAGCAATGGTGGCACTGGATTCCGTGTCAATGATCTATCTTCCCCTTTCTGGTTCTGACTCAGAGTCAAAACCTGCATCTGATTCAGAGGCTTTCACTTTGGCCACCATCGACTGCTTTGAGCGGAAGTCAACAGTGTTATGCCAAGGGCTCTTATGTAAGTCGCACCACTTCCCAGTATATTTCTTTATCTTTCCAGTGTCCTTCTTTTCTTGTGGATTGGACTAGTTTTCCTGATACTATCCATATTTTCTCTGTACTTTGTTTTGTGGGTTGGGGCTGCCCTTTCCTGGAATTTGTTGTGAGTGGTTCCCCAACCCAAGTTGTCGTGTCTTTTGTTTTAACTTCTCCTCGATTTTGACGGCATATCGGTAGGCTGGGCCCAAGGATGATATGTATGGAAATTCATTTCGGTCTAGATGTATCGATGCAGAGAACCACGATACTTGAGCACCAGATGTCTCTCTAAATCTTTGATACCCAGCTTGGTGTGCAAGGTATGGAATATATTTGTGAAATTTGGCATTGATTGGTCTCTTTCTTGCCCCAGTGTGGTCCATTTGGTATATAAGTTGTCATAACTTTTGAAAGGGTAGTATTGTTCCTTAATAACATCCCTGAAGTATTCCTAAGTGGTCATGACTGTAAATAATGAGGGTTCCTTTGTTTCCTTTTGGTCACAGAAAGTTTCCCACCAATCTTTGACATGGGGAACAGATTTGAGGAGCGCAAAAGAAATATTTTCTCTATTCGAAAGGTTACGGACACAAAAATACCCTTCTAGTAGATTCAACCACTTATCTACAACATCTGCATCTATCTAACCTTCAAATATAGTAATGTCGAAGTTTATTTGTACCTTGAAGGGGGCGGTGCCTCCACTCGAAGAAGATGCGTCGCCTGTTGGTAGTCGCCGAAGGATTTGCATGAAATTATCCATCATGTTGTTCCTCTATTGCGTGAGGGATTCCTCAATCAATAGTTTGAAAGGATCTCCTGTCCCATCATCTTTCTTTTCTCCTTCCATGAGAGGTTGCTTGGGTGTGCGAGAGCTTTTTTCCTCAAGAGAAACAAGCTTGAAACCCAACTCTTTGTACTCCGACCTCCTTGGGGGAATGCATTAAGATGACAAGGAGCATACCACTTTGATATCACTGATCTGTATTTTATGAGAAGAATGAAATGAGTACAAATTATTACCAGATACTTAACATAGAATAATAGAGATATAGTAAAACTAGTTTTCTATTTAATAAGGAAATAAGTTGAAACTATAAAATGCAGCGGAAAACAAGCTTGCTGGAATGGTGGCAGCTTATCTCTGAGAAGAGATGTGACAACTGCTCTCATTCGCAAGAAGAATATTACAATGAGGCTCTCAAGGCCTCTATACAATAAAGAAGAGTTTCAAAAACCCTAAACATCCAAAAACCTAACCCTAGGAGATGAAGCACCAAAAGTCATGTGGACCCCATTTGGGTAAGTCAATATATCAACTTCTCGGGGTTGTAACTTTTGCATACGATCTTCATTTTAGGCTTATGATAGCCCATTGGAAATATCTATCTGAGGACTACAACAGTTGCACATAATTTCATGATCAACAAGATTTGATGGTTGCTCTCATCACAGGGACAAGTTCCATGTACTTTTGAATTATGTGGCGACAGATGCATCGAGACCATTCCCAAATGGACATAGGGAATGGTGTGAGATACATTGATATTGGAGCCATGCACCACCTTGCTTCCCAACTTTGCAAAAATATCAAAAGATGCATCATATTATGTTCTACAAGTTCTGGAAATCTATGGGACATGATGTCAATAACTACTGATCACTCTAATTGATGTAAGACAATACCTACAATGCATTCTGATTATAAGAAGAATATAAGAGTGGTTATTGTGGCAATTCCGAGAGAGGTTGATAGCAAGGTGGTCCTAGAGGAGGTAATGGGTGTGATTGTGACCAGGGATATGGAGGAGGGGGAGGAAGACCCCCCCACTTGTTTCAATTGTTGAGAAATTGGGCATGTACCAAACCACATGTTCTTTGTTCATATTTCTATAGTCCTAAACATGTCACAGAGGACTATCCTTAGTGAAGAAGTGGGAAGAAAATAAGACACATTGCAATATGGTGTACGTGGAGCCGCACAAAAATAAGAAGAAAGGTTAAGAAGTCAATGTTCAGGTAGTAACCCGAGGATGGGTGAATACATGAGAATAATTTGAGCATGGTGAGGTCTCAGGTCAGAATTTAGAGGGTAAGATGAGAAAGGAAACACATCCCCCTCCTAAGTTCGATGTTTCCCAACAAAATAAGTTTATGCATGATGTGTAGAAGGCTATTAAAGAATAAAGAGTGTGAAAAGAGTTGTATCACACAACACAGATATCGCTCAAGGAGGCTAAGATCCATGAAGAAATGAAACATGTGACAGAGAGTCCATTGGAGGAGACTCGGGTCCAGGAAGAAGTGTAGAGGGTGACACAAATATTGCTAGAATAAGCTCATGGCTAAGAATACCTACATTGCATGACACAAAGATCCTTGGAGGAACCTCGTGTGCATGAAGAAATATAGCATGCGACGCAAGGATCATTGGAAGAAGCTCACAGACAAGATGAGATAAGAATAGAGCACATTAATAGTAACACCTTGAGGAGTTACAACACGCAACATATGCAGAATCTCTACAAGGATTGGGTTGCATGGAAGAAACTTAAGATAAAGTAAGAACCTTCTTGTGTTGTTGTTTGCGAGTGTTGAATGATCCATAGGTTGCAAGTAAGTTGATACAATTGTTAGATACCTACATGAGGTAACAATGATTGGAGAAAACCATATCGACCCCTTTTCCAGAAAGATATGTGTCAGGTTAGTAAGAAAAAATGCATTGCCCGAGAATTCAAGATGGCAATAAAGATTGGTGGTTATGACATGAATGGAGTCATGTTGGATCTGGTTTCTGACGTGAATATTCTACCAAAGAAGTCTAGGGAGGTGATGGAGAAACCAAAATTGGTCTAGTCATCCATCCAACTATGATTGGTGAATCAATAAAAAATCTATCCCATAGGCTGACTAGAGTAGGTGGAAGTAAATATAGAAGGAGTAAAATAAATGGTTGACTTTGAAGTCATAGAGATTATAGATGAATGTAATCCATTCCTTGCATTGTTGGGAATTGATTGGGACTTTGACAATAATGTAGTGTTGAATTTGAAGAAAAGGAAAATGTACTTTGAAACTGATACCTTGTGTGTGGTTGCAACTATGGATTCATATAAAGTATATAGATACAATGAGCCAGTGGATGAGGATGCGCATATCTCGGCTATTGAAAACATATATAAGATCATTAGGCGTAGTGAGGATTACATCAATCCCAACACAAATGGATAATTGAGTTGGCAGAGTGTCAAGTATTATGAAAATGACTTTGAAGATGCAATGGATAGGTGGAAAAACAAGCTCTACAAAGTCTCCACTCACAGATGTGCGAGGATAATGAAAGAAGTGAGCTATGTTGTTCCTGAGTTTATACTTTAAGGCTCTAAAGTATACCGTCAAGGCATCCATAAAGGTAAAGGTAATTAATGGGTAAGAATCAAAATGAAGGGTAAATCAGAGTTGGTTTCTCAACTTCCTCTGTCTATCTTCCCATTGTTCTTGGATGCTGATATCTCTCTCAATAGCTGCCCATGAACGTTCTAATTCAACCCGGTTAGTTGTTGTTTGCAGAATAGTATTAAATAGGTTCAAAGCAATGCTAGTTTGATCTTGGAGGCTAGGTTCTATGTTGGGTTGTCTATTATTTGGGACAATCATGAAAATAAAGTTTTATTTAAATATGAAAAGTTTGAAGATTTGTTGCTTTAGTTTTTAAGGGATGAAAAGAGAAAAAGAGTTTTGGAACTCAAAATAATAACACAATAACAGTTGAGGTCGTTTCCTGTACTTGAAACAATTTTGAGAATAGTAAAATAACAAAGTAACACTGCTGAGAAAATAGGAGGCTTTAATCATGAAAGAATCTCATATTGTAACAGGAGGCAAAGAGGAAAACGAGATTTCTAATGAAGTGTAAAATATAATCATTCAAATGAACTACAGGTCTTGAAACTGCTGATAGCAATCACAGAGGAAAAACTGTAAATGATTTAATAACCAAATCAATTCAAACTACAATAGATGTGTGAAATAAACTTATAGTTGATCATTCATTAGAAAGACGTAAGAAGAAAAATATTGGAAAATATTGGAAACAGGGTAAAAGAACACATAGCTTCAAGTTGACAGAATTCAGAATCTCGTCTGTATTATTTATATCACAGTGGATTGGAAAACTTTTTAATAAAATTGGCTCTCTCCAACACAAAAGCCCTTTCTCAGTCTTGTGAAAATATATTTATACATGATCACCAAACATTTTTCCCATTGGTGATTAACTAACTTCCTAAGACTAACGGTTACATGAATGAACAATGTCAAACCGTTTACATTTCTATTCTAACTGCTTTATTATTCCAATGATGAAAATCTTCAAAACAATATTTCATGTCTGCGTTGATGAACCTCCTCCTTCTGCTTGAAGACAACGAATACATTTTTCTAGAAACTGTACTAAAAATCTGGGAGCTTCTGGAATATCCTTTGCTTCAAATAAGAAAAAATTTCTCTGTAGTTATGGAAGACGGTCTTCGATTATCTTTCTTGTGAAATTAATAGTTTGTAGCTTTAAGTTAGGCATTACTATCCATTTGTCAATTTGAGTGACATTGATTACCTTTATTTGTGGAATCTCTATCTGAATTTCTTCCAGATCCTCTTTGAATCTTAACTGATGCTTGACAATGTTAATTTCCCTTAACGACCCTGAACAATTGTTTTTTCCAATGTTCAATGAAGTTTTCTCTAAAAGGTCAAAAATTCCTTGACAATTGTCATTAACTTCTTTGGTTATTCTTTTTTTTTCTCTGAGGTCTTCTTCCCATACCTTGAGTATTACATCACCTTTAATCTGCTCTGAAACATATAGCTTTTGAGCCTCCCCGAAATCCCCTTTTGTTGAAAGAGCCACTGCTTTTTGGAAAGTTGCTCTGGCTGCTTTCACTTCTCTTTCTTTCTGGAGAATATTCTCCAAGGATTTACTTGTTTCTTGAAAGCAATTATGAACAAATTCCAGATTAAAAAATACTCCTTATTGTTCTTTTTCTATCTTCATATGTATTCCCAATACCTGTGCCTAGAATATTTCAATCTCTACCACTTGATTTGAAATGGAATTAATCTTATCCTGTAATTATTTATTTATTTCCTCTTGCTTTATGACCCGTGCTTGAGTGACCTGTATTTTTTGATTTGCTTCATCTAAGATTGCTTTCAATTTTTGAATCTCTTGAATGCCATTTAATCTAGCTTGTTCTAGACCCTTTTTTATTCCCCAACTGATATTTCTTTCATTCTCCTTTAATTGATCATGTAGTTGAGCTATCATCTGATCTTTCTGCTCCAACATAGTTGTCAAACTACCCACAGAGTATAAATTTGCCGATGTTAAGGCTCCCATTGTGCCTGCTATCTCTGTAGCAAATTCTCCCTCTTTAAGTTTTTGTCCATCTATAATGATCTTATGCTTTTTAATAATCATATCTCCTCTTGGATGCATTTCCTATTTTAGGATAGCCTTCCTCTTTTTACTAAAAAAATAATCGAGGGAGGAATCTCATCTCTAGAAATAGGCTCAAGATCACTTACGTATAGATCTCCCTCTTGGGGGTTTCCATAAGTAGACTGCAATGGAGTAAAAGTGGTAATGGGACTTCCAAGTTTCATCGATGTTGTTCCTCCTACTTTTTTGGGAATATTCTCAGGGATTTTTGAGGGTATTTGCAACTCCTTACCTTTCCCTGCCTTTGATTTTTCTGTCTGAGGAAATTCTATTTCTTGTGAAGGCATTTCAATCTCCTTCATTTTTCCCCTTGTATTTTCTTTATCCTGTACATTTGTTTCAAAGCCTGGGGGAGGCCCTTCATGCTCTAGAGGAGGGGTCGTGGACTCACCCTGCAAGATATTTGGAAAACAACTTTGCCTGTGACTTTGAAAAGACATGAAAACAGTCTGTAAGTTGGGTGATAAGGCTCGTACCCTGTTCAATACCTCCTCATAAGTTTTAACCTCCTTGAATATATCATCATAAACATATTTTTCTTGTTCATAAGATTTCATATTATAATGCATAAAATGTCTGCTTACTAATTGATAAGGGTCATGCTTTATGTGCTCAATATCTACCAGTTTTATCTCTTCTAATGCTTCGACTTCCACCTTAGAATGGCCTAGGTTTAGTAATGAAATTTTCCCAACATACATAGGGAATATTGGCCAGGATTTATTTTGAGCTGCCTTTAGCTCTATCCCAATACCACCTTTCACTATTTGATATGCTACCTCCCTCAATACCAGTCTGTCCGGGAGGAATTTCGGAAGTGCGTGAGGGGGGATTGAGCACCCATAAACCCTAATGTAAGAGAAGTTTTCATCAACAAACCAGTCAACTATTTCTTTGAGATTTTATGAGACCGGCTCAGAAATGCGAGGGGGTTCACAACCATAAAACATTTTATGCATTGAAATTACTATGAAATGACAAATTTCGTAAAACACATTCTTAGCATTTTCATCCCATAGCACAGAGTGATACTCGTGAATGGGTTCAGGGAAGGTTATGTTCCAACTCCAATTCATCAGGGGAAAAGGAGTCATAAAGCAGACTGCGTCCATAATGTACGCTGACATGTAGAAGGCCATTGGCTGACCTTTAGATTTTGCAACTCTGTAATTTGAAACTTCTTGAGCTAGGTTATCAGACAAAATCCTACTCCAGTTAAAAGTGTATCCTTCTGAAGCTTCTTCTAAAAAGGGCACCCATTCTGCAGGAAAATGGCAGTGATTATTTTTCCTGAAAAGTCTACACAACATAATGGATACATAGACCATGTATTTGTTCAAAGATGTTGTGGCATAAACCTCATGGGTATCAGCCCTAAACTTTGATGGACATCTCCACCATTCTCTGATTAAATCGGGATAAGTTCGGTCTGCCTTAGTACACTCCTTCCTTTGAAATTCAGCTAAAAACTCGGCATTATAAATGTACTTAGGATTTGGTGAGAGTTTATACATTACTTGTATATGTTCTGGCCTAAATGAGCCAAAAACGACCCCTTGATCATTTAAAATGATTCTTGTCAGGATATAAACCTTTTCCAAGGCCCAATTGATCATGTTGTTGTATGCCATAAGCCGAGGGCACGCTACGATCTTATGAATCTCTTATTCTGCTATATCCCGAAAGTGATTCTCGGAATCAGTAGGAGAATTCTTGATTTCATAATCTAGGAATTCAAAGATTTGTGACCAGGATTTAATTGAGTCGATGGCCTGTGGCGTAGTGTCAGATATGATATCTCCTTCCGGGTTATGCATCTCCTCTGTATATTCACTCTTCTTCTGTTCTTTCATTGGTGCCATGACTTTATGTTAGATGGAAAACCTGTCACATAAAAGGAGTGTATGAGCTCGGCTAAATGCGTCTTATGCTTGATAGTATGAAATAGAATATGTTGCGAAACACAGACCTTTAAATCCTCTTTTAATTCATTTAACAATGAAGGTACTGACATAGCTGACAAGAATTCAATACATTGAATGCATTGGATATTTACTAAGATACACATTAATGTCACATATCCTTAGTTATCCTTTATTAAAGTGGCTGCCTTTTGACACTTTTGAATTCAAAATTTGGAAGATTTCATTCAATCGAAAACCGAAACGTGAACAAACCTAAAAAGTTTGATTGTCATTAATCATGTTTCCAATACAGAATTAATTTAGACTAACACAAATTAAGAGTCGAGACTTTGCGTTTCAGGATTTCGGGGATCGTGTTGTCAAGAGGCATGTCATCGATGAATCCCGATTTCGGAAATTGCAAAATGCGAAGTCTAAATTAGGACTTAACTTCATTTTAGTAAATTAATTAATCAATATTAAACCCACTTTGATTCTTTCAAGGTTTCGGGGATCGTGTTGACAAAAGGTATGTCATCGATGAACCCCGAATCCTGAAATCGCGATATGATTAACTTAGTCTTTAATAATTAGTAACTTCCATATTTCGGGAAATTGGGGATCGGGATTCCGCGATTGGAAATACATTAAAACATATGTTCTCAGTAAACCCCGAATTCTGATTTTTTTTTAAAGGTTAATCTTAACTCCTTTAAGGTTTAAACTTTTCATGATTTAAGAAATAATTTTACAGAAAGCGCGTCGGGACTTTTATAACATTTTTGGTTTTTTGCCTTTTATTATTTAAAGAATAAATCTTGTCGGGATTTCGGTTCCGACCTTTTGGAAAATATAGTGAGGGTTATGCTTCGTGAAAAGCCGAAACCCAAAAAAGGAAGATTTTAGTTTCGAAGATAAAAAAATTAATATATGTTTCAACAAGGTAGATCATATTTGAGCTATGCGATGTGCTACGGTTTGATGCGACAGGGTCAGTAGAGGCATCCCTCATACAGATGGAAAAAACCATACCTACGAAATAGAGGATTCATACCATGGAAGCAGTGCTCTGAGGGACACCTGCGTGGTGGTGGGAAACACATCCCACAAATATTCAAAGTTGGGCACAGGTAGTTGAGTTGATAAATGTTCGGTTCCAACCTATAGTTGATTTCGAATTGGCCAACTGGTACAAGAGCATTGAGAATCCAAAATAACACATTTCTTTTGTGAACAATGATGGACTTCTAAGAATATCCCTCAGGCCCCATGGGTCCATTGATTCATCCACATGATGGATATGGTCTCTAGGAGATGGTACATTTAGGAGGAGATTAGGAGGTAAATGATCAAGTGGACCCATATGAGGTCCCAATTGTTGTTAACATTCAACTTCACAATAGAATATCTAGCTCGAAGAGAGTCTCTCCTCTGGATTACAAATTTTATTTTTCATTGGCGGCCAAAGGAAACCACACCCAAGGTGGTCTGATCGTGTCATCAGTCGGTGGAAAAACTAAAAGAGGAAGTACATTGTTGGAAAATTGATGTTGATAATGTTGGTGACGATGACCCACAAGACATCTAGATCAAATAATCCAAAGGAGAGCCCATGCTAAAGGGTAAGGAGGAAAATATGTCTGCCACAGACTATAATGGCCTAATTAAAATCAAGAAATGTAATATTGGCACTAAGTGTTGGTTGTGGAGACTGATTATCTTCCTGATTCAAGGGTCTTTTACTTTCAGCCATGTTTATACCCCATGAAGTATTTACACCCTAGAAGTATGTACACTCTTCCACGTAGGGGAGTGAAGAGGAGGGGTACCCCCTCTGCGGGGTACGGGGGGATATCCCCCTGGTTGGGGGGTCTGGGGTAAGCAGGCCCCCAACGGGGGTTAGGGGGTGAAGCCCCCGAAGGAAAAATTGCCTTGTAAATGTATATTGTAATTTCATTGTAAATCTGGACCATTCATTATAAGGTCACAGATCTAACGGTAGATATTATGTTAGGGTTTTTTGCCCCATAAGGAAACCCTCTTTAATGAGGGAAATGTATTGCAGCTATGGTTGATGGCGAATATTGTATTCTGAGATAGGAGATTGTGAGAGAAAGAAGAGGAAGTTACAACAGGTTTGTTGTAGGTTGTATCCCTTCATATGTTGGATAATAATAAAGGAAGGAATTGGCAATTTCTTTGGTGGACGTAGCCCACACTGGGTGAACCACGTAAATCTGTGTCTCTATTGTATTGTGTATCTTCTGTGTTTTGTTTCCGCATTTGTTTTATTTTATTGCTCAACGGTCCTGTTTTCTAATAACTGGTATCAGAGCGAAAGGTAACTCACAAGAAAAGAGGGTTCCTGTTTTGAGTGGGAGCAATGTCGGAAGATGGAAAGTTTAGGGTCGATAAATTTAATGGCCAAAACTACTAGTTATGGAAGATGCAGATGGAAGATTATTTATATCAAAAGGATCTATTCCTACCATTGGGTGGAGTAGAAAATAAGCTGACAACCATGAAGGATGAAGAATGGGAGATTATTGATAGAAAGGCTCTAGGAATGATATGAATGAGCCTGGCAGCGTCAGTGGCTTTCAATATTTCCAAAGAAAATACAACGAATGGTTTGATGGACGCATTGGCCAAATTGTATGAAAAACCCTCGACATCCAATAAGGTATTTCTAATGAAGAGATTATTTAATATGAAGATGTCAGAAGGTTGGTCTGTTAAAGATCATTTAAATGAATTTAATACGGTTACTAATCAACTAAGTTCTGTAAAAGTGGACTTTGATGATGAGGTCAGGGCTCTTCTAATCTTGTGCTCATTGCCAAAAATCTGGAACAGCTTGGTCATGGATGTAAGTAACTCTATCTTTGGTTCAAATACTTTAAAATTTGATGATGTTGTTGGTGTTATCCTTAGTGAGGAAATGCAACGGAAAAGCACAGGTGAGACATCAGGTAATGCGTTGAACATGGAGAATAGGGGAAGACAAAAGGATAGAGGAAAGGGCTCAGGGAACCGCAGGAATTCTAGGAATGGCAGATCCAAATATAGACTTGGAAATATAGAGTGTTGGAATTGTGGGAAGAAAGGACATCTGAAGAAAGATTGCAGAGCTCCAAAGAAACAAAGAGATGGACAACAGGAGAGAAATCAGGAAGCAAATGTAACAGGTGATGTGTTACAAGATGCTTT
>ML783768.1:564092-611673 GCA_009831015.1 Picea engelmannii
AGGACTATTTTAAGTCTTGTGGCAGTAGAAGATTTGCATCTTGAACAGTTAGATGTAAAAACAACTTTTCTCCATGGGGATTTGGAGGAAGAGATTTATATGCAGCAGCCACAGGGGTATGAGGTCAAAGGGAAGGAGAATTTTTTATGCAGGTTGAAGAAGAGCTTGTATGGCCTAAATAAATCTCCAAGGCAGTGGTATTTGAAGTTTGACAGGTTCATGATAGAACAGGGTTATAGTAGATGTCATTCTGATCACTGTGTTTATTTTAAAAGGCTAGAAAATGGAAGATATATTATCTTGCTATTGTATGTAGATGACATGCTTGTTGCAGGGTCTAATATGCAGGATATAAATATGCTCAAGAAGAAATTAGACAATTCATTTGCGATGAAGGATTTGGGTTCTGCAAAGAAAATCCTTAGCATGAGAATAACAAGAGACAGAAAAAATCACAAATTGACATTGTCTTAGGGTGAGTACACAGAGAAGGTGTTGGAGAGGTTTAGAATGCAGAATGAAAAACCAGTTAGTACACCTTTGGCCATCCATTTCAAATTAACTAAGGAAATGTGTCCCAAGACACATAAGGAGATAGAATACATGCCCAGGGTCTCTTATTCATCAACAGTTGGCAGCTTGATGTATGCAATGGTTTGTACAAGACCAGATATTGCACATGCAGTGGGAGTTGTGAGTAGGTATATGAACAATCCAGGTAAAGAACATTGGAGGCAGTAAAGTGGATTCTTAGGTATTTTAGAGGTACTACTACTCATGCATTATGTTTTGGAGGTTTAGACACTTTTCTACAGGGATATGCTGATTCAGATATGGCAGGTGATAAAGACAGCAGGAGGAGCACCACAGAGTATGTTTTTACTATAGGTGGAACAACAATAAGTTGGATTTCAAAACTGCAAAAGCTTGTTGCACTTTCAACAACAGAGGCAGAGTATGTTGCTGCTACAGAGGCTAGTAAAGAGATGATTTGGTTACAAAGGTTTATGGAGGAATTGGGAAAGAAGCAGGAGAATAACAGGTTGTACTGTGATAGTGAGAGTGCAATTCATCTTGCAAAGAAATCAGCCTTTCGTTCAAATACTAAGCATATACAGTTGAGGTACCACTTCATATGATCCACCTTGGAAGATGGACATTTGAAGTTGGAAAAGATAAACACTAGCCAGAATCCTGCAGACATGTTAACAAAGGGAGTAACCAAAGAGAAACTAAGTTCCTTCTTAGTTTCAGTTGGTCTTCAAGAATGAAGATGAAGATGAGAAATTTTCCAGGTCTAAGAGGGTTCAGAGTCCAACATATACAACAGCGGCGGAGTTGTTGAGATCAGTCTCCAAGTGGGAGATTGTTGGTTGTGGAGCCTGATTATCTTCCTGATTAAGAGGTCTTTTACTTTCAGCCATGTTTATACCCCATGAAGTATTTACACCCCAGAAGTATGTACACTCTTCCACGTGGGGGAGTGCAGAGGGGGGGTAACCCCTTTGTGGGGTTCGAGGGGGCTATCCCCCCGACTGGGGGGTCTGGGGGCAAGCGGGCCCCCAGCAGGGGTTCGGGGGCGAAGCCCTCGAAGGAACAATTTCTTTGTAAATGTATATTGTAATTTCATTGTAAATCTAGACCAATCATTATGAGGTCACATATCTAATGGTAGATATTATGTTAGGGTTTTTTTCCCTAGAAGGCATCCCTCTTTTATGAGGGAAATGTATTGCGGCTATGGTTGATGGTGAATATTGTATTCTGAGATAGGAGACTATGAGAGAAAGAAGAGGAAGTTACAGTGGGTTTGTTGTAGGTTGTATCCCTTCATATGCTGGATAATAATAAAGGAAGGACCTGGCAATTTCTCTAGTGGACGTAGCCCACACTGGGTGAACCACGTAAATCTGTGTCTCTATTGTATTGTGTATCTTCTGTGTTTTGTTTCTGCATTTGTTTTATTTTATTGCTCCATGGTCCTGCTTTTATAACACTAAGGAAGCACATGATATGGCCATCATTGGAGATTATTGGGATAAGGAGACAATCACTCAAGTTTTTTACCTTCTCAAAGAATATTAAGGTTTGTTTCCCTAGATTTTTTCTGAAATGGAAGGAATTTCAGGATGGTTAGGGGCCATGAAGATTCAACTTAAACTAGATGCCAAAATGGTCAAGCGAAGGCCCTATCGGTTAAATTCAAAATATAAGTAAAAGGAATGAAAAGAATTGGATCATATGTTATATGCTAGGATAATTTTTCTTGTAGAGGAGTTTGAATGGATTAGTCCTATGGTGGTGCAACCCAAAAAGACCGGTGACATTTGATTTTGTGTAAATCTGAGAAATCTCAACATGACCTGCATCCATGAACCTTTCCCTACACCTTTCACAGATAAGGAGTTGGAAAATGTTGGTGGTTGGGAAGCCTACTCTTTTACAGACATATTTTTAGGGTATCATCAGGTTTGGATCACAAAGGAGGATCAAGACAAAACCACCTTTGTGATATAATGGAGGTCCTTTGTGTACATGATCATGCCCTTTGGCTTATAGAATTCCCTTGCAGTATTTTCTGAGATAGTGGTAAAAAATTTCAAGGAATTCATCCATAAGTTTCTCGAATTTTACTTGGATGATTAGACTGTGTTTAGTTTGTTGAAGGAACACATGCAATATCTTTGATTAATGTTGGATTGATGCTTCCAACTACAAATTTCCTAAACTTGAAGAAATGCATCTTTTGTACAACATTTGGCACATTGTTGGGAAACATTGTGTAAAGTGATGGATTCCTATTGGATCAAGCTAATATCACCACCATATTGGATATGGTGCCCCCCACTTTAGTTTAGGAGATGCGTGCCACATTGGATCAAACAGGATATTACTGGTAGCTCATTCAAAATTATGCCTAGATTGCAATCCCATTAGAAACTTTTTTGCGCAAAGACACTAAGTATATTTGGACACCAAAATTCCAAGCAGCCTTAGATACTCTGAAAGAGAATATTTTCACTGCACTAATCTTGATTTTCCCTGATTGGTCTAAACTTTTTCATTTCCACATAGATGCTTCATCCATTGTGTTGGGCATGGTTCTTGTGTATTTGAGAGAAGTTAATATTTACCATCCAATATAATTTTCCAGTTGCAAGTTGTCAGAGGCATAAAATAATTATACTACAACAGAGTGTGAGGGCCTCACCATGGTATATGCATTACAAAAGTTTCACCATTACTTATTGGGGACCCCTTTCAAATTCTTTACCAATCACTTTGCGCTTAAAGATTTGGTGAATAAGTTGATGTTTGGAGGTAGGATATGTCACTGGTTGTTTCTCTTCCAAGAATTCAAGTTTGAATTTGTAGTTAAGATGGGCAAGTACAATGTTGGACCAGATCATCTGTCCCGACTTGAAACTGGAGAGGCTAGTCAAAGTCTTAATGATGAACTCCCAGATGCCCAACTCTTCCGAGTCGAAGAAGTTACTTATCAATTGGATGAAATCGTTGAATTTATCAAGATAAGACAACCTCCACCAGGGTATACCCAGGATCAACATTGTCGATTGGTCACCCGCAGTGCAAATTATCAACCGATTGTTGAGAAATTGCATAAGTTAAGTGTAGATGACATCCTACGTCGGTGTGCATTAGAACATGAAAGAAACCCAATTCAGTATGAAGCACATGAAGGTATTGTTGGACAACAGAATTCATGTAAGGCTATTATGCTCAAGGTTTTGTGTGCAGGGCTCTAGTGGCCCTCACTCTTTACACATGCTAAGGCCTATTATAAACGTTGTAATGCATGCCAAATAATTGGAAAGCCCCGTCGAAGAGATGAACTTCCTTTATTTCCTTTGACTGCACTAGAGTCGTTTGACAAATGGGTAATATATTTTGTGGCTCCCATCAATCCCCATGTGCATCACACATGTGCGCACTACATTATTATCATGAAAAAATATCTAACTAGATGGGTCAAACCCGTTCCAGTCAAATATTGTACAACATAAATGACATCACACTTCATTTTTGAGATTGTGATCACCTGAATCAGATGTCCATGAGTGATAATGAGTGACTAGGGCTTGCATTTTCTAAATGAGACCATTGAACAACTCACTTAGGAGTTTATGATCCATCACCAAAAGATCACTCCCTAGCACCCTCAAGCCAATGGTACAGTTGAAGAGTTTAATAAAATTTTAGAGCATGCTTTAACCAAATTTTGTAATGTGTAGCATGGTGATTGGGATCAGTGTATCCCCACAATATTATGGGCTTACTGAAAAACATGCAAAAGGATGACAAAGAATACACCATTCATATTGGTCTATGGAAAAGAAGTGGTCATGTCATTGGAATTTGTTGTTCCTTGCCTCCGGGTCGACCTAGCAACCCAGATGAAAAATGTCTAGTCCCTTCAACACAGATTAGATGAACTCATGGAGCTAGAGGAGGATTAAATTCTCGTAGGGTTCAACCAGGTGGTTGAAAATGAAAGATAAAAGGCATGGAACGATTGCAATATCCGCCATAAAATCCTCCATCCCAGATCTTTAGTTTTTTTATATGACAAAAAATATTTACAACATCCTAGCAAACTACGCATGCCTTGGTTAGGTCATTTCTGGCTAGTATACATCAATGAAGAAGGTGCCACCAAGTTGGAAACCTTACAAGGACAACTACTCAAGGGACTCATTAATGGAAGGATGTTGAAGGTGTACTACAACCCATAGGGGTCAACCATCATCTATCCCCAAATATTAGCTTTGAATTTTGGTAGAGTAGGATTAGTGTAAGATGTACATCATGTATCATATATCATAGTCAACATAATTTACATTTTTTTCAGCACATAATCCACATCAATCACACAAGAGGACTCCATAGATTGACAATTTTGCAGTTTCCCTAGATTTCCAAATATGACCGTTGTTATGGCACAAGTACATGATCTGGCCCTAACTGCAATTTCACGCAGGGCTCAATTAAATTTCATCACCGATATGATTCATTTAAATTTCAATCAATCCAATATTGGTTGTTCACACATGCCACAGTTATGAAGTTAGTTATACTACCATAATCCCTAACAACCATTACCAATACGGTGGATCCTGTTAGAAAAACATAATAAAAAAGAAATAAAATAAAACAAATGCGGAAATAAAACACAGAAGATACGCAATACAATAGAGACATAGATATATGTGGTTCAACCATTGTAGGCTACGTCCACTAGAGAAATTTCCAGGTCCTTATTTTTTATTATCCAACAAAACAAAGTGATACAACCTACAACACATCTGTTGTAACTTTCTCTTCTTTCTCTCACAGTATCCTCTCTCAGAATACAATATTTGTGATAATACACAGCCAAAATACAATTCCCTCTTAATATAGGGTTTTATTCTAGGGAAAAAAAACTTAAAACAACTTCTACCATTAGATCTGCGAACTAATAATGAATGGTCCAAATTGACTACAAAATTACAATATTTTACATGACAATTTTTCCCAAAATTTCACTTTGGGGGAACTGCCCCCGAATCCCCTGCCAGGGACCCCTCTGGTGATAGTTGTGGGGGGTAAATCCCCCCCACATACCCCGTTAGGGAATGGGGTCCAAGCATGGATGAAACAAACCTCTGAATCAGGAAGATAATCAGGCTCAACAAGCAACAAATCCGACAATTGATCTCCCCATCTGTCATGTTTCACCATCACTTTCTACTTATTATCCAATCCAATTCCCCCCATCAAATATTTTTTTCACCCAAGCTTACCATTTCCTCTATTCTTCCTTATATATATACAACCTCTCTTATTCTCTCGATTGTAACATCCCCACTATAATCCCTAGTTTAATTAATGTTTATGTAGATATAATGTGGCTACAACCAAAGCGATGTAATATGTGAATTGTATTTATATGTTTTAATAATAAAATGTGATGTAATTTTCTAATGGGGACATGGAAAAATATGGGGGGGAAATTAATCCACAAGAGAGGGGAGGGTCTAAGAGAATTCCTAAGAGGGGTCCAAGGGTGAATTTCCCATGTATATTAATTCAACCCATTTTCCCTAAAATTTCTATTGGTATATGAACCTTCTGATTTTTGATTGAGTGTTCCCAAATCCTATCATTGAATACATGTAAGAGGGTGGGTGTAAGTGGCCACATCCCATATTTATTGTGCACATGAGTGTTGAGTACAATCATCTTGGGGAAGTGTGTGATTCAAGCAATAAAGACAAGAGAGTAGGAAAGAGATATTGGAGCTAGAACAAACATGAAAGGTGAATTATAGATATTTTTGGAGTGTATTTGGAGCATTTGGATCTGAATATTGAATATCTAGGTTGTCAAGAATGAAGAGTGAAATCACGTGTCAGTTGCATTGTAACAACAAGTTGTTGATGTTGTTTTCTGGTAGTTTTTCCTAGCAACAAATTCCCTTTAGTTACCGACTAAGAGATTCATGGTTACTTGTGCCAAAGAGACCCTGATACACGAATGAGATGCCTGAGGGACTGGTATAAGTGAAGGGGTACATTCCTTGGGTTGGAAAGGTCAAGAGGAAGAGAACTAGTGGAAAATTGGGATAGTTGTAGGAGAATATCAATGGGTTGTGAGTTCTTGAGTTGTGAGTGGATAGAGAGAAACCACCCTCTTTTGTGGATTACTAGCCTCATCTCGGGGGTGGCTTGTTGTTAATATTTGGAACAGTCATTATGTGGTTGGGTGGAACATTCATCCCAAGCAAATAGTTGCACAACTATTTATAAAAGATAAGTGTTTTATCATGCTTCTGGTTGTATTTATGAGTTAAATTGTTGTGCATTAACTTTGTGTATTTGGAAATGATTTATATGTTGTTGCGTTGAATTATTAAGCTACATTTATGTCTATTTTAGTATCTTTTAGATGCATCAACTTAATGAAAGAAAACAATAGCTAAATATGGTTGTAATTCATAGCTGGAAGCTACAATATTTCAATTAGCTATTAAAATTTCATTTTAATGATTTATTTAGCACCGTAATGTCCCTCGGTTGGGATGGGGGATGTTACATTGATGGAGTAATTCTCCATGAACCACTTTTTCCCACCCCTCCTATGACTTCTTCGATCATTCAATTGGAAATTTCTCCCATTTACCCCCCCTTCTCCAATTTTCCTAGTTCTCTTTCCATCTTCCCCATTCATGGTGTGGCTTAGCAGACTGTCAATATTTTGTCCTTTCCAGTTTGGTCAAGAAACAAAAGATCCTATTGAGGGGTCCTAAATCCATTTAACTCAACATCAGGAACCAAACCCGCCATTGAGGCCCAATTGGACTCTGCAAAGTTTGATACTAGAATGGTTTTCCATATCTTTCAATCTAGCCAATTAATCGATGGGATTTATGTAGTGATTAATAGGATATCTTCTTGTGAAAGATCCTCCTTCAGTTTGAACATTCTTTCTTTTGTATTTTCTTTTATTAGATGGGTCTGATAAAAATATGTGTGTCGATATAAAATAGCTGGTAAAAGGGGGAAACTTAACTACTTAAGAAGGATGAGCTCGGGATAACCCTCATGCTCAAGCATGCAAATAAAGATTTTCACACATGCGACAAGCCTAGTAATAATACATCAACTTGCTGGTATTTCAATTATTGACTGAGATACAATTATCAAAAGAAAACATATATGAAATAAAATGATGGCAAGAAAAAATAGTTTCCTTAGCTCTAATCATTAATCACACATTAACAAAATGATTTTCTTTGCATCATTAAGAACAAGAACTACAAAAATATTGAATCAACTAACTTATCAATAGATTCAGAAACTCTTACTCATTACAACATCCATTCATGAAATAAAGACGTAAGTAATTCCTCCTCACATCCAATCACACATGCCTTTGGTGAAAAAAAGAAGTTTGTCTCTGGTCCTAAACAAGACTTCTCAATTCAGGTAGTTCAAAAATAGTTCTTTACAATTCCAAAAATGAAGGTCTTTTCCAAAACCATCCACCCTTTCTAAAAGGTCAATCCTCCTATTTATAACAAATCATTAAATAAAAAAATCTATCAAAAGTGTAAGATAAGTAAAACAAAACATCACCACATGGCACTTCCATCTCTCTGTCTTCTAAGAGTCATCAAATGGTTTCACTGAAGTGGATGAATTTTCTCATACTCTGACCATTTGACGAAGAGTTCCTCGCATGTGTTGGCATATGGGAATCTGTGTTGGTCCATTGGGGCCGAAAGGATATCCTTTACTTCTACTGCACGTGCACGATACTTGACTATTTTAAGACTTAAATGTTGTAATATTGTTTGAGCCTTGATCGGGTTCTCCATGAACTGTTGTACTTGACTTGGCGCCATGTTTCCAATCTTTTCTATCTCTACATTCCATGTTGAGTCTTGTTCTGCATCCTATTTGACTATGTCATGCAAGTCGAAAAAGTCCTCGGGTGAGCTGAATTCCGGGAGACTGATGTCTCCATCTCTCGATTGATCTTGACCCAACTCCTTTCGTAATTGGCCCATTTTTCTTAAATCTCTCGCTAAGGTTCTTGGTCCATTTTCACCCAGTATTCGACCTCCTTCCTTATCCAATCTATGCTTTTGTCCCTTAGCACCCAAATGTCATGCTCTTCGGTGTCTCAACCCTTTTGAACCGCGTTGATGTAATCAATTCTTTCCACTGCTTGGTGGGACTTCTTGTACCATCTTTACACGTCTTTGCAAGTTGCTAGCACCATAAGGGTGTCTTCTTGGAAGTTGGCTATCCATGCAGTGAAAAGGTGTCGTTCATTCATGAATTTTCCATAGGTTTCTTGGAACTCACTTCTCAAAAACACCATGGCTTCAATTGAGTCCTGATAGTATTTATCCAAATGGCGCAGATTATCCAAATCCTTTATCGCAGTGGACAACTCCTCTTCATCTTTCCTTTCTCTATCTAGGGTGGCATCTATGATCACCATCCCTACGTCGATAAGCTTGGGCGTCTTGGCATGCTCTATGTTGATCAATTTATCCTCTATGGTGATGAGGATCAAACTATCCAATGTAAGTCTCCTCGTTGTAGTGGTTCTCTTCGTGATGGCTTTCCTCTTTCGGTCATAGGAAATTGCTTGTATATCAACAAACTCATCAATAGGTTTGGGGATTTGTTGTTCTCCCCAAGTTAGAGTATTTCCCAGGCTCTCAACTATGTATATATGTTCAAGGCTAGGTCCCTGAACCTCTTCTATATGTCCTGATGGCTTGACCTCTAGTTGTTTCTCATCGAGTGGTAAGGTACCGACCAAAAATGAGGAATCAGGGGCATGTTTGGTACTTACTTGGTGATTGACTATTGAAATGTCGATTTCCTGTTGTGGAATTTATTCTTCTCATTTTCCCGATCCTAGCTCATCCCTCTAGCTATCCATTGGGGTTCCCGATATGTCGAGTGGGTTGGTGTCTAAGGAACTTTCTACCTCATGCTCGATCTATGGACAACTCTGAACTAGAGCATCGAGACCTAGGGTGGATGCTCTCTCAAGTTCTTTCTCCTCTGTAATCTGTACTGGAGTCACTAGGGACACCTATGAACTCTCCTCATCATCATAGATGGTTATCAAATCGAACAAGGGATTTGGTACACTTTTTCTCCCTGATGTCCTCTCTATCTCAGGTTGGGTTGAAATTTCCCTTGGTGATCTAATCTATGGTGGTGGAACTTTAGGGTTTTCTGACCCAGTGATTTCTTCAAGCCGCATCGTCTCTAGGCCACTTGGCTCTCCTCGGCTTTCGATTGGGTCGTCAATGAGAATACTTGTCATTTATATCAAATCAAGGTCATTTTTCAATTGATCAATGATTCTCTGTGACCCTTCTAGCAAGATCAATCCCCTTCTCTATGCCTCTGTTATTTCTACCACTGTGATTTCTTCCCTGGCTCTGAGGGCCTCTTGGGCCGACTTCTCTATGGTTTCCACCTATTCATCCATGCTCATAGCCTTGAACCTGGTCATATTTGGGTTGGCCATTCTCTGTACCACCTCGTCCTAGTCCTGGGTGCACTCTGTGAAGATTTCTTCCTCAAACTTATCATGAGCGTACGACCAACAAGATGACACCTGTGAAGCATGTTGGAGGACCAGGCCTTTAGGGTATTGCTTGTGGAATCGACCTGTCAGGAACCTGAATTCTAGTTGGCTAATACCTTCTTGTTTGGCTTGAGAAATATCCTTCACCAGATAGAATCCCACGTGGAAACTGTAGGGTATGAATTCCCTCTTCTTGTCCTTGAATAATGTGGCATTATAGCCCTACAAGATAGTCTGATAGCAGATTTCTCCCACAACGAGATGGTCTGGGAAATGAGTGGGAAGGAGATGTGGTACTTCGGTGGCTCTGAACACCCTGATGTAGGCTGAGAGTTCATTTAAATACCAATGAACTACCTTTTCTACCATCTTCTTGGCTGTTGCGGATAATATTGGGAATTCCTTCTTAAAAACAATAAAATGAATACAGGCGATGAATTCATCGTAGATGAGTGCGTAAGAGTTTTTGTAACTGTTTTCCCATAGTATGTTGAAGTAGACGTGGACTGAGAGCTCCACAACATGCTAGCTTAAATTCAAGGTGGAGAAGACATTCCTTGCGCATATGACATCTATCAGGTATGAGGACATGTAAAATGTGGGTATTTCCCCTTCTTTCAGCATCTGATCCTATTGTATACAGATTCTCAATTGTTTAGAAATTATTTCTCCCCAGTTGAAGATGTTCCCGGAGTTCGACACTGTGTACGCTAAAGGAATCCATGCTTCCGAAAAATTGAAGCAGTCCTTTTATCCATATAGCCGGAAGATGAGAGCCATCAAATAGATGTATGGCTCCCTCAGGTTAATCTTCACATACCAGCCATTTCTCCGGTTAATGAAATTCTTGTCCTCCTTCCACCATGAGGCCATCAACCAACTGGTGTCATGGAATTCATAGAACTTTACCACGAAGTCCATGTTGAACCACTCTTCTGGGTCCTTGAGCTTGTAGTATTTCTGGACTTCTTTCGGGAGGAAAACTCTAACACACCCACCATTCTCATCGTTGATCAAACACTTATGCCTGTTTGTATGGTCAATTAGCCATTTCAGAACCTATATGCAAGGGAAAACTGGGGTTCTATTGACCACCATGTGTTAGATATGATAGTTAGATGTTTGATAATACCTGATCATCGAGCGCCCTTATGTCTAGATCGTTGTGTGGGATATACTTTGGATACTCCTCTTGGATGATTCTATTAAAAAGGTCTCCCCACTATGGGAGAACTACTTTGGATCCGGTGCCTGCCTCTATATCACCGAAAGTCAGAGGCTGGACAAAATATTTATTTCTTGATGTCTTAATGACATGATCCTCCCTGGGAGTGTACTCCAATAGCCTCGCGGTCCCCGAAGAGGAACCTTCACTTGTTTCAGCTTCTTTTAGTTGGATTTCTCGGCGAAATCTTACCTACAACTAGAACCTAGTTTAGAGACTGTGCAAGAAAACCAGATGCATATGTAAATCATGACCAACAAATTGAGAGTCTACCTGGTGGAGGTTAATTGCTCAAGTTGCACTTCAACCCAACACTTGGACCACCTTTGTGTGTGACCAGTTGTACGACTTAGTGAGGTTGAGCCAATGCATAAAAAGATTAAAAGGAGAATGTTGGGCACAAAGGAAGGGTGTATTACACCAACCCCCACAAACTTAATACCTAAAAATGGAGGAAGTCACTATGTAGGGAATTAAATTGACCATAGTGAAAAGAGTATGCAAGAGAGTTGATCCACTATTTACGGATAGAAGGAGAACGCCAAACTATGAGAAAATGTCCAAGTAATGGCTAGCATTAACTAGCTAGTCAATTGGGATGCCCAACAAGGAGAAATTTATCCCAAGTGAACACCATTATCATGAAATGAAACCCTATCCACTAACCAACACAATTTTTCTCAATCAATCAGTAAAATAGGTAAGGGAAGTAGTGTGCATACAATCAAATTGTTTGTTATGTGTGGACTCTACTCTCATGGATTCAACCAACCATTTGAATGAGTACATTTTTCAACCAACACCTTCATAAAGGGAATACTATCCCTCAAGAGGTAAACACCCAACACCCATACAAATCAATTGTTGTAGCTCAAAGCAATCATAACCAAAATCATTCATAGCACAAAACTCACACCAGAGCCATGAATGATTTAGATTATTTTCGGCACGAAATGCGAGTGGAGACATAATAAAGAAATGCATAGAGATATCACAGATATTCAATAATATAAAAAAAATGTATCAGGGATGCAACAAAAAACACAGATATACAATAATACACGATTTCTATCAATGAAAGAAATGTATAGAGACTGTAAAAATATAGAGTGAAAGACTCACTAGAATGGTGGAAGCTTATCTCTAAGAAGAGATGTGATGGCTACTCACATTCTCAAGAAGATGGTTACAATGAAGCTATGAAGGCATTTTTACAATAGACAGGAATGCCAAAAACCCTAGACATCTGAAAACCTAACCCTAGGAGATGAGGCGCCAAAAGTCATGTGGGCCCCATTTGGGTAAGTGAGTACATCAACTTCCCAGGGTCATAACTTTTGCATACGATATCCGTTTTAGGCGTGTGATAGCTCGTTGGAAAGGTATTGTCTAGGAGATTAATTTTGAGGGCTCAATCATTCCTTTGGACATCATTGAGAACCTCTATCTTGAAAAACCTTCATTTGGGCCCTCAAAATGGCCCTGGAAGTTAAAAACTGATAAAAATAGTAAATTGCCAAAATTGCCAGAAAACTATTTTGAGCCAGTCGGAAAAGGTGGGTGGCCATCGATATCCACCTAGATCAATCCTCTCTCCTTAGGAAGAAATGGTATCCATTGCGTTGAGTTCTCAGGGGAGAGGGAAAAGCGTTTGTTGAATCTACATCTTGGTGAGCTGCTTACCTTACTGAAGACGTCGCGCTGCTCAGTTTGTGGAAGTTTTTCATGAACCTGTTGAGGATGAGGCCATTCAACAAGTCCGGATACATGAGAGGAAAATGTGCAAAAGGAATCTTTGCGCTTTGCTGCAACCTTTTCGACTTGCTTATGTTTGATAGAAGGTGCTTAGGGCGAGGCTGTAGTATTTGCAGTGTCCTTTTGTTCTCCTTTTGAACAGATTGTGAAGAAGCTAAATTTTAAAGTATGAGATACTATCTTGCAACACTTTTTAGGTGGAATAATAGTTGGAAATACCTTTGGTATTGTATAGAGATGACCCCCTAGAGAAACAATGACACTGCGAGGTCAAGATTCATAAACAACATGGCACTTCCACATATATGGTTGGCCCAAGAAAACATCACAGAAATCTAGTGGGGAAACATGACATAATACCTCATCCTTGAAGGGTTGGATTTCATATGACAATCGACATTGTTGGCTGACACAAATATCTCGTCCTTGGCAAAGCCACCTGATGTTGTATGGTTGCGGGTGTGGTGTTGTCGACAATCCCTACTGTTTGACGACCTCTGCTGAGATGAGGTTCTTCTGGCTTCCGCTATCAACAATAAAATGCAGTCGGGTGCCCTTCACCCACATCTGTGAATGATAAAGGCACTCCCCCTCTTCAGGATCTGTTGGTTCTTCTAGTTGAATTTCCATGGTCGTGATAATAACAGTGGGGTCCACGTCAATGATCTGTCCTTTACCATTATTTTCAGAATTAGATTCTGAATTAGGTTTCATCTCTTTGTCTTTGATCTCGGCCAACAATGAATATTTTGAGCCACATTCATCGGTGTTGTGCTAGAGGCTTTTCTAGAACTTGCACCATTTTTTGGTGTCCTTCTTTGTCTTCCCGTGACCCTTCTTTTCCTGTGTCTAGGACTAGTTTTTGGGAGACTGTTTGTTAGGGTCATATTTGTCATACTTCAGTTGTTGCGGATTTGCATAACCGAACTCCCGTTTGTTCTGGTGCTTAAATTTCTTCTCGATTTTAACAACATATCGATAAGAAGCACCGAGTGATGAGATGTCCAAAAAATCCATTTTAGTCTAGATGTATCTGCGTAGAGCCCCACGGTATTTCAGAACCAAATGTCACTCAGAGTCTTTGATACCCAGCTTGGTGCGCAAGGTATGGAAGGTATTGGTGAAATATGGAACTACTTCGCCCCTCTCTTGCCACAATGTGGTCCATCTCATGTACTGGTCCTCATAGTTGCCAATAGGGTAATACTATTTCTTTACCGCATCCACAAAACAATCCCAAGTGGGATTGACCCTGTATATTGCAGACTCCTCTGTGGAACTTTTCTCCCAGTAAGTTACCGACCAATGTTTGACATGAGGGAGAGCTTTAAGGAGTGTGAAGGTGATCTTTTATTTGTTAGAAAAATTGTGAATAGAGAAACAACCTTTTAGCAGAGTTAACCATTTTTCTAGGGCTTCTGCATCTATATGTCCTTCAAATACAGGAATGTCAAAATTAATTTGTACCTTGAAAGGCGAGGTGGCTCCAAAGTGGTATATTGATGAATATGCACCTGTTGTTATCGGCAGGCGTTGAAGGATGTGGGAAAAATTTTCCATCATTTCGTCTCTCTTTCGCGTGAGAGCTTGCTCAAGCAACAGATTGATAGGATTGTCAGCTCCGTCGTTTTTCTTTTCTTCCGCCATTGAGGGTTTCTTGGGTGTGCGAGAGAGATTGTCTTCAAGAGAGACAAGCTTGAGACCCAACTTGCTATACTCCGACCTCATCGAGGACATGCATTGAAAAAAACGATCAAGAGTAGCCTGCTCTGATACCATTGATCTGGATTATTTTCAGCACGAAATGCGAGCAGAGATATAATAAATAAATGCACAAAGATATTGTAGATATTCAATAATATAACATAAATGTATCAGAGATGCAACCATAAACACAGATATACCATAATACAAGATTTCTATTAATGAAATAAATGTATAGAGACTGTAAAAGTACAGAGTGAAAGACTCGCTAGAATGGTGGCAGTTTATCTCTGAGAAGAGATGTGACGGATACTCGCATTCAAAATAAGATGGTTACAATGAGGCTCTGAAGGTAATTTTACAATAAAAATGAATGCCAAAAACCCTAGACATCCAAAAACCTAACCCTAGGAGATGAAGCGCCAAAATTCATGTGGGCCCCATTTGGATAAGTGAGTACACCAACTTCCTGGGGTCGTAACTTTTGCATACGATCTCCGTTTTAGGCGAGTGATAGCTCATCGAAAAGGTATTGTCGAGGAGATTAATTTTGGGGGTTCAATCATTCCTTAGTCTATTAGTGAGAGCCTCAGTCTTGATAATCCTTCATTTGGGCCCTCAAAATAGCCCTGGAAGTTAAAAATTGCTAAAAATAGTAAAATTGCCAAAATTGCCAGAAAACTGTTTTGAGCCAGTTGAAAAAGGTGGGTCGCCACCGATATCCACTTGGATAAATACTCCCTCCTTAGGAAGTAATGGTCTCCATTGCGTTGATTTCCCGGGGGAGAGGGAAACACGTTTGTTGAATCTACATCTTGGTGAGTTGCTTGCCTTGCTGGAGACGTCGTGCTGCTCAGTTTGTGGAAGTTTGTCATGAACCTGTTGAGGTTGAGGCCCTTCAACAAGTTGGGCTACATGAGAGGAAGATGTGTAGAAGGAATATTTGCGCTTTGCTGCAACCTTGTTGACTTACTTATGTTTGATAGAAGGTGTTTGGGGCGAGGCTGTAGTGGTTGCAATGTCCTGTTCTCTTTTTGAACAGATTTTGAAGAAGCTAAATTTTGCAGTATAAGATACTACCTTGTGGAACTTTTTAGGTGGAACAATACTTGGAAATACCTATGGTATTGTGTAGAGATGACCACCCAGAGAAATAATGACACTGCAGGGTCGAGACTCATAAACAACATGGCGCTTCCACATATATGGTTGGACCAAAAGAACATCACAGACATCCAGTGGGGAAACATTACATAATACCTCATCCTTGAAGGGTTGGATGTCATATGACAATCGACATTGTTGGCTGACATAGAGATCTTGTCCTTGGCGAAGCCACCCGATATTGTATGGTTGCGGGTGTGGTGTTGTTGACAATCCTAACTGTTTGACGACCTCTGTTGAGATGAGGTTCTTCTGGCTTCCACTATCAACAATAAAATGCAGCGGGGTCCCCTTCACCCACATCTGTGAATGAAAAGGTGCTCCCCCTCTTCAGGATATGTTGGTTCTTCTTGTTGAATTTCCACGGTCATGACAATAGCAGTGGGGTTTGTGTCAATGATCTGTCCTTTACCATTATTTTCAGAATTAGATTCCGAGTTAGGGTTTGTCTCTTTGTCTTTGATATCGACCACCAATGACATTTTTGAGCGATATTCATCGGTGTTGTACCAAGGGATTTTGTGGAACTCACACCATTTTTCGGTCTCCTTCTTTGTCTTCTCATGACCCTTCTTTTCCTGTGTCTTGGACTGGTTTTTGGGAGACTGTTTGTTAGGGATGTCTTTATCATACTTCGGTTATTGCATATTTTCATACTTGAATTCCCCATTTGTTCTGGTGCTTAAATTTTTGCTCGATTTTAACAACATATCGATAAGTAGCACCGAGTGATGAGATGTCTATAAAATCCATTTCAGTCTGGATGTATCTGTGTAGAGCCCCACGGTATTTTAGAACCAAATGTCGCTCGGAGTCTTTGATACCCATCTTGGTGCACAAGGTATGGAAGGTATTGGTGAACTCTAGAACTGCTTGGCCCCTCTCTTGCTGCAGTGTGGTCCATCTCATGTACTGGTCATCATAGTTTTCAATAGGGTGATACTGTTCCTTTATCGTATCCACAAAAAAATCCTAAGTGGGATCTTCCCCATATATTCCAGAATCCTCTGTGGAACTTTTCTCCTGGTAATTTTCCCACCAATGTTTGACATGAGGGAGAGATTTAAGGAGTGTGAAGGTGATCTTTTCGTTTTCGAAAAAATTGTGAATAGAGAAATAACCTTCTAGCAGAGTTAACCATTTTTCTAGGGCTTCTGCATCTATCTTTCCTTCAAATGAAGGAATATTAAAATTAACTTGTATATTGAAAGGAAAGGTGCCTCCAAAGTGGCCACTTGATGAAGATGCACCTACTGTTATCAGAAGGCATTGAAGGATGTGGAAAAATTCTCCATCATTTTGTCCCTCTATCCCGTGAGAGCTTGCTCAAGCAATAGATTGATAGGATCGTCAGCTCTGTTGTTTTTCTTTTCTTCCACGATTGAGGATTTCTTGGGTTTGCGAGAGTGATTGTCTTCAAGAGAGACAAGCTCGAGACCCAACTTTCTATACTTGGACCTCGTCAGGGACATGCATTGAAAAAAATGATCAAGAGCAGATTTCTCTGATACCGCTGATCTGGATTATTTTCGGCACAAAATGTGAGCGGAGATATAATAATGAAATGCATAGAGATATCGTAGATATTCAATATTATAACATAAATGTATTAGTGATGCAACCATAAAAACATATATACAGTAATACATGATTTCTATTAATGAAAGAAATGTACAGAGACTGTAAAAATACAGAGTGAAAGACTCGCTAGAATGGTGGCAGCTTATCTCTGAGAAGAGATGTGACGGCTACTCGCATTTGCAAGAAGATGGTTATAATGAGGCTCTGAAGGCCTTTTTACAATAAATAGGAATGCAAAAACTCTATATATCTAAAAACGTAACCCTAGGATATGAAGCACCAAAAGTCATGTGGGCCCCGTCTGGGTAAGTGAGACATCAACTTCCCAGGGTCGTAACTTTTGCATACGATCTCCATTTTAGGCATGTGATAGCTCGTTGGAAAGGTATTGTTGAGGAGATTAATTTTGGAGGCTCAATAATGTCTTCAATTATCAATAAGAACCTCTATCTCGAAAAACCTTCATTTGGTCCCTTAAAATGGCCCTGGAAGTTAAAAAATGCTAAAAATAGTAAATTGTCAAAATTGCCAGAAAACTGTTTTGAGGTAGTCGGAAAAGGTGGGTGTCCACCGATATCCACCTGGATGAATCATCCCTCCTTAGGATTGATTGAGTTCCCGGGGGAGAGGGGAAAACGTTTGCTAAATCTGCATCTTAGTGAGCTGTTTTCTTTGCTGGATATGTCGCGCTGCTAAGTTTGTGGAAGTTTGTCACGAACCTGTTGAGGTTGAGGCTGTTCAACAAGTTGGGCTTCATGAGAGGATGATGTGCAGAAGGAATCTTTGCACTTTTCTGCAACCTTGTTGACTTGTTTCTATTTGATAGAAGGTGCTTGGGGTGAGGCTGTAGTGGTTGCAGTGTCCTTCTGGTCTCCTTTTGAATAGATTGTGAAGAAGCTAAATTTTCTAGTATGAGATACTACCTTGCGACACTTTTTAGGTGGAATAGTAGTTGGAAATACCTCTTTTATTCTGTAGAGACGAGCCCCCAGAGAAACAATGACACTGCGGATTCGAGACTCATATTTAGCATGGAATTTCCACATATATGGTTGGCTCAAGAGAACATCACAGACTTCCAGTGGAGAAACATCACATAATACCTCATCCTTGAAGGGTTGGATGTCGTATGACAATCAACATTGTTGGCTGACACAAAGATCTCGTCCTTGGTGAAGCCACCCGATGTTATATGGTTACGGGTGTGGTGTTGTCGAAAATACAAACTGTTTAAAGAACTCTGCTGAGATGAGGTTCTTCTGTCTTCTGCTATCAACAATAAAATGTAGCGGGGTCCCCTTCACCCACATCTGCGAATGAAAAAGACACTTCCCCTCTTCAAGATCTGTTGGTTCTTCTGGTTGAATTGTTACGATTGCAACAATAGCAGCCGATTCCACATCAATGATCTATCCTTTACCATTATTTTCAGAATCAGATTCTGAATCAAGGTTTGAATCTTTGTCTTTGATCTCGACCACCAATGAATTTTTTTAGTGACATTCATAGGTGTTGTTCCAGGGGCTTTTGTGGAACTCGCACCATTTTCTGGTGTCCGTCTTTGTCTTCTCGTGACCCTTCTTTTCCTCTGTCTTGGACTGGTTTTCGGGAGACTGTTTATTAGGGCCATCTTTGTCATACTTCGGTTGTTGCGGATTTGCATACCCGAACTCCCGTTTGTTTTGGTGTTTATATTTCTGCTCGATTTTAACAACATACCGATAAGCAACACCGAGTGATGAGATGTCCAGAAAATCCATTTCAATTTGGATGTATCTGTGTAGAGCCCCATGGTATTTCAGAACCAAATTTCGCTCGGAGTCTTTGATACTCACCTTGGTGCACAAGGTATGGAAGGTATTGTTGAACTCTAGAACTTCTTGGCCCCTCTCTTGCCGCAGTGTGATCCATCTCATGTACTGGTCTTCATAGTGGCCAATAGGGTAATATTGTTCCTTTACCGCATCCACAAAAAAATCCCAAGTGGGATCGGTCCCATATATTCCAGACTCCTCTATGGAACTTTTCTCCCAGTAAGTTTCCCACCAATGTTTGACATGACGAAGATCTTTAAGGAGTGTGAAGGTGATCTTTTCTTTGTCAGAAAAATTGTGAACAGAGAAATAACCTTCTAGGAAATTTAACCATTTTCTAGGGCTTCTGCATCTATCTGTCCTTCAAATACAAGAATATCAAAATTGACCCATACCTTGAAAGGAGAGGTGCCTCCAAAGTGGCTGCTTGATGAAGATGCTCCTGCTTTTATTGGAAGGCGTTGAATGATGTGGGCAAAATTCTCCATCATTTCATCCCTCTGTCATGTGAGAGCTTGCTTAAACAACATATTGATAGGATCGTCACCTCCATCGTTTTTATTTTCTTCCGCCATTGAGGGTTTCTTGGGTGTGCGAGAGAGATTGTCTTCAAGAGAGACAAGCTCAAGACCCAACTTGCTATACTTGGACCTCGTCGGGGACATGCACTGAAAAAAATGATCAAGAGCAGCCTGCTATGATACCACTTATCTAGATTATTTTCGGCACGAAATGCGAGCGGAGATATAATAAATAAATGTACAAAGATATCACATATATTCAACAATATAACATAAATGTATCAGAGATGCAACCATAAACACAGATATACAGTAATACATGATTTCTATTAATGAAATAAATTTACAGAGACTATAAAAATATAGAGTGAAAGACTCGCTAGAATGGTGGCAGCTTATCTCTGAGAAGACGTGTGACGGCTACTCGCATTTGCAAGAAGATAGTTACAATGAGGCTCTAAAGGCATTTTTACAATAAATAGAAATTCCAAAAACCCTAGACATCCGAAAACCTAACCCTAGGAGATGAAGCGCCAAAAGTCATGTGGGTGCCGTTTGGGTAAGTGAGTACATCAACTTCCCGGGGTCATAACTTTTGCATACGATCTCCGTTTTAGGTGTGTGATAGCTCGTTGGAAAGGTATTGTCAATGGGATTTATTTTCGGTGCTCAATAATGCATTTGGATATCATTTAGAACCTTTATATCTAAAAAACTTCATTTGGGTCCTCAAAATGGCCTCGAAAGTTAAAAACTGCTAAAAATAGTAAATTGTCAAAATTGTCAGAAAACTGTTTTGAGCCAGTTGGAAAAGGTGGGTGGCCACCGATATATTCTTATATCAATCCTCCCTCCTTAGGAAGAAATTGTCTCCATTTCGTTGAGTTCCCGGGGGAGAGGGAAAAGTGTTTACTGAATTTGCATCTTGGTGCTTGCCTTGCTGGAGACATCACACTACTCAGTTTGTGGAAGACTGTCATGAACCTGTTGAGGCTAAGGACGTTCAAAAAGTTAGGATACATGAGAGGACTATGTGTAGAAGGAATCTTTGTGCTTTGTTTCAACCTTTTTGACTTGCTTCTGTTTGATAGAAGGTGCTTGGGGCGAGGCTGTAGCTGTTGCAGTGTCCTTCTGTTCTCCTTTTGAACAGATTGTGAAGAAGCTTTTGTGGAACTCGATCCATTTTTTGGTGTCCTTGTTTGTCTTCTCGTGACCCTTCTTTTCCTATGTCTTGGAATGGTTTTTGGGAGACTGTTTGTTAGGGATGTCTTTTTCATACTTCGGTTGTTGCGAATTTGCATACCCGAAATCCCATTTTTTCTGGTGTTTATATTTCTGCTCGATTTTAACGGCATATTGATAAGTAGCACCGAGTGATGAGATGTCCATAAAATCCATTTCAGTTTGGATGTATCTGTGTAAATCCCCACGGTATTTCAGAACCAAATTTCCCTCGAAGTCTTTGATACCCACTTTGGTGCACAAGGTATGGAAGGTATTGGTAAAATCCGGAACTGCTTGGCCCCTCTCTTACCGCAGTGTGATCCATCTCATGTACTGGTACTCATAGTTGCCAATAGGGTAATATTGTTCCTTTACCACATCAACAAAAAAATCCCAAGTGGGATCGGCCCCATATATTCCAGACTCCTCTGTGGAACTTTGCTCCCAGTAAGTTTCCCACCAATGTTTGACATGAGGGAGATATTTAAGGAGTGTGAAGGTGATCTTTTGTTTGTCAGAAAAATTGTGAACAGATAAATAACCTTCTAGCAGATTTAACCATTTTTCTAGGGCTTCTGCATCTATCTGTCCTTCAAATACAAGAATATTAAAATTAACCTGTACCTTGAAAGGTGAGGTGCCTCCAAAGTGGCCGCTTGATGAAGATGCGCCCTCTTTTATTGGCAGGAATTGAAGGATGTGGGAAAAATTCTCCATCATTTCGTCCCTCTGTCACGTGAGAGCTTGCTCAAACAACATATTGATATGATCGTCGCCTCCATCATTTTTATTTTCTTCTACCATTGAGGGTTTCTTGGGTGCGTGAGAGAGATTGTCTTCAAGAGAGACAAGCTCGAGACCCAACTTTCTATACTCAGACCTCATCGGGGACATGCACTGAAAAAATGATCAAGAGCAGCCTCCTCTGATACCACTGATCTAGATTATTTTCGGCACGAAATGCGAGCAGAGATATAATAAAGAAATGCACAGAGATATCACATATATTCAATAATATAACATAAATGTATCAGAGATGCAACCATAAACACATATATACAGTAATACAAGATTTCTATTAATGAAATAAATGTACAGAGACTGTAAAAATATAGAGTGAAAGACTTGTTAGAATGGTAGCAGCTTATCTCTGAGAAGAGATGTGACGGCTACTCACATTTGCAAGAAGATGGTTACAATGAGGCTCTGAAGGCCCTTTTATAATAAACATAAATTCCAAAAACCCTAGACATATGAAAACCTAACCCTAGGAGATGAAGCGCCAAAAGTCATGTGGGCCCCGTTTGGGTAAGTGAGTACATCAACTTCCCGGGGTCGTAATTTTTACATACGATCTATGTTTTAGGTGTGTGATAGCTCGTTGGAAAGGTATTGTCAATGAGATTCAATTTGGGTGCTCAATTATGCCTTTGGATATCATTTATAACCTTGATATCGAAAAATCTTCATTTGGGCCCTCAAAATGGCCCTGGAAGTTAAAAACTGCTAAAAATAGTAAATTGCCAAAATTGCCAGAAAACTGTTTTGAGCGAGTCAAAAAAGGTGGGTGGCCACCGATATCCACCTAGATCAATCCTCCCTCCTTAGGAAGAAATGGTCTCCATTGTGTTGAGTTCCCAGGGGATAGAGAAAAGCGTTTGCTGAATTTGCATCTTGGTGAGTTGTTGTACTTGCTGGAGACGTCGCGTTGCTCAGTTTGTGGAAGTTTGTCACGAACCTGTTGAGGCTAAGGCCATTAAACAAGTCAAGATACATGAGGGGATGTTGTGCAGAAGGAATCGCTTTGTTGCAACCTTGTCAACTTGCTTCTGTTTGATAGAAGGTGCTTGGGGCGAGGCTGTGGTGGTTGCAGTGTCCTTTTGTTCTCCTTTTGAATAAATTGTGAAGAAGCTAAATTTTGCAGTATGAGATGCTACCGTGTGGAACCTTTTAGGTGGAATAGTACTTGGAACTACCTATAGTATTCTGTAGAGATGACCCTCCAGAGAAACAATGACACTGCAGGGTCGAGACTCATAAACAACATGGCGCTTCCACATATACGGTTGGCCCAAGAGAACATCATAGACATCCAGTAGGGAAACATCACATAATACCTCATCCTTGAAGGGTTGGATGTCGTATGACAATCAACATTGTTGGTTGACACAGAGATCTCGTCCTTGGTGAAGCCACCCGATGTTGTATGGTTGCGGGTGTGGTGTTGTCGACAATCCCAACTGTTTGATGACCTCTGCTAAGATGAGGTTCTTCTGCCTTCCGCTATTAACAATAAAATGCAGCGGGGTCCCCTTCACCCACATATGTGAATGAAAAAGGTTCTCCCCCTCTTCAGGATCTGTTGGTTCTTCTGGTTGAATTGTTGCGGTCTCGACAATAGCAGTGGGGTCCGCGTCAATGATCTGTCCTTTACCATTATTTTCAGAATCGGATTCAGAATCAGGGTTCGGCTCTTTATCTTTGATCTCGACCACTAATGACTGTTTTGAGTGACATTCATTAGTGTTGTTCCAGGGGATTTTGTGGAACTCACACCATTTTTCCGTGTCCTTCTTTGTCTTCTCATGACCCTTCTTTTCCTATGTCTTAGATTGGTTTTCGGGAGACTGTTTGTTAGGATCGTCTTTGTCATACTTCGGTTGTTGCGGATTTTCATACCCAAACTCTCGTTTGTTCTGGTGCTTAAATTTCTGCTCGATTTTAACAACATATCGATAAGCAGCACCGAGTGATGAGATGTCCAGAAAATCCATTTCAGTCTGGATGTATCTGTGTAGAGCACCACGGTATTTCAGAACCAAATGTTGCTCGGAGTCTCTGATACCCAGCTTCGTGCGCAAGGTATGGAAGGTATTGTTGAACTCTATAACTTCTTGGCCCCTCTCTTTCTGCAGTGTGGTCCATATCATGTACTGGTCCTCATAGTTTCCAATAGGGTAATACTGTTCTTTTACCGCATCCACAAAAAAATCCCAAGTGGGATCGACCCTGTATATTCCAGACTCCTCTGTGGAACTTTTCTCCCTGTAAGATTCCCACCAATGTTTGACATGAGGGAGATATTTAAGGAGTGCGAAGGTGATCTTTTCTTTGTCGGAAAAATTGTGAACAAAGAAATAACCTTCTAGCAGAGTTAACCATTTTTCTAGAGCTTCTGCATCTATTTGTCCTTCAAATACAAGAATATCAAAATTAACTTGTACATTGAAAGGCAAGGTGTCTCTAAAGTGGCTGCTTGATGAAGATGCACCTACTGTTATTGGCAGGCATTGAAGGATGTGGGAAAAATTCTCCATCATTTCGTCCCTCTGTCACGTGAGAGCTTGCTCAATCAACAGATTGATAAGATTGTCAGCTCCGTCGTTTTTATTTTCTTCCACCATTAAGGGTTCCTTGGGTGTGTGAGAGGGATTGTCTTTAAGACAGACAAGATCGAGACCCAACTTGCTATACTCAAACGTCGTCGGGGACATGCACTGAAAAAAATGATCAAGATCAGTCTGCTCTGATACCACTGATCTAGATTATTTTCGGCACAAAATGTGAGCGGAGATATAATAAAGAAATGAACTGAGATATCTCAGATATTCAATAATATAACATAAATTTATTATAGATGAAACCATAAACACGGATATACAATAATACATGTTTTGTATTAATGAAAGAAATGTATAGATACTGTAAAAATATAGAGTGAAAGACTTGCTAGAATGGTGGCAGCTTATCTCTGAGAAGAGATGTGACGACTACTCGCATTTGTAAGAATATGATTATAATGAGGCTCTGAAGGAATTTTTACAATAAAAAGGAATGCAAAAATCCCTAGAAATCCGAAAACCTAACCCTAGGAGATGAAGTGCCAAAAGTCATGTGGGCCCCGTTTGGGTAAGTGAGTACATCAACTTCCTGGGGTCGTAACTTTTGCATACGATCTCTGTTTTAGGCGTGTGATAGCTCGTTGGAAAGGTATTGTCGAGGAGATTCATTTTGGGGGCTCAATAATTCCTTTGGATATCATTGAGAACCTATATCTTGAAAATCCTTCATTTGAGCCCATAAAATGACCCCGGAAGTTAAAAATTGTTAAAAATAGTAAATTGCCAAAATTGCCAGAAAATTGTTTTGAGCCAGTTGAAAAAGGTGGGTGGCTAATGATATACACCTGGATCAATAATCCCTCGGGAAGAAATGGTCTCCACTGTGTTGAGTTCTTGTGGGAGAGGGAAAAGCATTTGCTGAATCTGCATCTTGGTGAGTTGCTTACCTTGCTGGAGATGTCGTGTTGCTCAGTTTGTGGAAGTTTGTAATGAAATTGTTGAGGCCTAGGCCATTCAACAAGTTGGGATACATGAGAGGACGATGTGAAAAAGGAATCTTTTCACTTTGCTGCAACCTTGTGGACTTGCTTTTGTTTGATAGAAGGTGCTTGGGGCGAGGCTGTAGTGGTTGCAGTGTCCTTTTGTTCTCCTTTTGAACAGATTGTGAAGAAGCTAAATTTTGTAGTATGAGATACTACCTTGCGAAACTTTTTAGGTGGAACAATAGTTGGAACTACCTCTGGTATTCTGTAGAGATGACTCCCCAGAGAAACAATGACACTGCGGGGTCGAGACTCATAAACAACATGGCGCTTCCACATATATGGTTGGCCCAAGAGAACATCACAGACATCCAGTGGGGCAACATCACATAATACCTCATCCTTGAAGGGTTGGATGTCGTATGACAATTGACATTGTTG
The DNA here is from genome assembly GCA_009831015.1 of Picea engelmannii. Taxonomy (NCBI): domain Eukaryota; kingdom Viridiplantae; phylum Streptophyta; class Pinopsida; order Pinales; family Pinaceae; genus Picea; species Picea engelmannii. Next base: position 589,968 of record ML783768.1, read on the forward strand.
GTTGACAAGGAGATCTCGTCCTTGGCGAGGCCACCTGATGTTGTATGGCTGCGGGTGTGCTGTTGTTGACAATTCCAACTCTTTGACGACCTCTGCTGAGATGAGGTTTTTTTGGCTTCTGCTATAAACAATAAAATGCAACGGGGTCCCCTTCACCCACATCTGTGAATGAAAAAGGTGCTCCCCCTCTTCAGGATCTATTGGTTCTTTTGTTTGAATTGTTGCGGTCCATGTCAATGATCTGTTCTTTACCATTATTTTCAGAATTAGATTATGAATAAGGGTTCGACTCTTTGTCTTTGATCTCGGCCACCAATGACTGTTTTGAGCAACATTCATCAGTGTTGTGATAGGGGATTTTGTGGAACTTGCATCATTTTCCAGTGTCCTTCTTTGTTTTCCCGTGACCCTTCTTTTCCTGTGTCTTGGATTGGTTTTCGAGAGATTGTTTGTTAGGGCCGTCTTTGTCATACTTTGGATGTTGCAGATTTGCATACCCGAACTCTCGTTTGTTCTGGTGCTTAAATTTATGCTCGATTTTAACAACATATCGATAAACAACATTTAGTGATGAGATGTCCAGAACCAAATTTCGCTTAGAGTCTTTGATACCCAACTTGGTGCACAAGGTATGGAAGGTATTGGTGAACTACAGAACTGATTGGCCCCTCTCTTGCCATAGTGTGGTCCATCTCATGTACTAGTCCTCTTAGTTGTCAATAGGGTAATACTGTTCCTTTACCGCATCCACAAAAAATCCCAAGTGGGATCGACCCTGTATATTCCAAACTCCTCTGTGGAACTTTTCTCCCAGTAAGTTTCCCACCAATGTTTGACATGAGGGAGAGCTTTAACGAGTGTGAAGGCGATATTTTCTTTGTCAGGAAAATTGTGAACATAGAAATAACCTTCTAGCAGAGTTAACCATTTTTCTAGGGCTTCTGCATCTATCTGTCCTTCAAATACAGGAATATAAAAATTAACTTGTACCTTGAAAGGCAAGGTGCCTCCAAAGTGGCCTCTTGATGAATATGCACCTGCTATTATCAGCAGGCATTGAAGGATGTGGAAAAAATTATCCATCATTTCGTCTCTCTGTCACGTGAGAGCTTGCTCAAGCAATAGATTGATAGGATCGTCTGCTCCGTCGTTTTTTTTTTCTTCTTCCATTGAGGGTTTCTTGGGTGTGCAAGAGTGATTTTATTCAAGAGAGACAAGATTGAGACCCAACTTGCTATACTTGGACCTCGTCGGGGACATGCACTCAAAAAAACGATCAAGAGCAGCCTGCTTTGATACCACTGACCTAGATTATTTTCGACACGAAATGCGAGCGGAGATATAATAAAGAAATGCACAGATATATCAAAAATATTCAATAATATAACGTAAATGTAATAGAGATTCAACCATAAACACAGATATATAGTAATACACGATTTCTGTTAATGAAAGAAATGTACAGAGACTGTAAAAATACAGAGTGAAAGACTCACTAGAATGGTGGCAGCTTATCTCTAAGAAGAGATGTGACGGCTACTCACATTCGCAATAACATGGTTACAATGAGGCTTTGAAGGAATTTTTACAATAAACAAGAAGGCAAAAAACCCTAGACATCCAAAAACCTAACCCTAGGAGATGAAGCGCCAAAAGTCATGTGGGCTCTGTTTGGGTAAGTGAGTACATCAACTTCCTAGGGTCATAACTTTTGCATAAGATCTTTGTTTTAGGTGTGTGATAGCTCGTTGGAAAGGTATTGTCGAGGAGATTCATTTTGGGGGATCAATAATGCCTTTGGATATCATTGAAAACCTTAATATCGGAAAACCTTCATTTGGGCCCTCAAAATGGCCCTGGAAGTAAAAAACTGCTAAAAATAGTAAATTGTCCAAATTGCCAGAAAACTATTTTGAGCTAGTCGAAAAAGGTGGGTGGCCACTGATATCCACCTAGATCAATCCTACTTCCTTATGAAACAATGGCCTCCATTGTGTTGAGTTCCCGGGGAAGAGGAAAAATTGTTTGCTGAATCTGCATCTTGGTGAGCTGCTTGCCTTGTTGGAGATGTCGCGCTGCTTAGTTTGTGAAAGTTTGTCACGAACTTGTTGAAGCTAAGGCCATTCAACAAGTTGGGATACATGAGAGGACAATGTGCAGAAGAAATCTTTGTGCTTTGCTGCAACCTTGTCGACTTGCTTGGGGCGAGGCTATAGTGGTTGCAGTGTTCTTCTGTTCTCCTTTTGAACATATTGTGAAGAAGCTAAATTTTGCAGTATGAGATACTACCTTGAGACACTTTTTAGGTGGAACAGTAGTTGGAACTACCTATGGTATTCTGTAGAGATGACCCCCCAGAGAAACAATGACACTGTGAGGTCAAGACTCATAAATAACATGGCACTTCTACATATATGGTTGTCCCAAGAGAACATCATAGATATCCAGTGGGGCAACATCACATAATACCTCATCCTTGAATGGTTATATGTCGTATGACAATCGACATTGTTGGATGACACAGAGATCTCATCCTTGGTGAGGCCACCTGATGTTGTATGGTTGTGGGTGTGGTGTTGTCGACAATCCCAATTGTTTGATGACCTCTGCTGAGATGAGGTTCTTCTGGCTTATGCTATCAACAATAAAATGCAGCGGGGTCCCCTTCACCCACATCTATGAATGAAAAATGTGCCCCCCCTCTTCAGGATCTGTTGGTTCTTCTGGTTGAATTGTTGCAGTTGCAACAATAGAAGTGTGGTCTGTGTCAATGATCTGTTCTTTACCTTTATTTTCAGAATCATATTCTAAATCAGGGTTCGGCTCTTTGTCTTTGATCTTGGCCGCCAATCATTGTTTTGAGCGAAATTCATCGGTGTTGTGCCAGGGGATGTTTTGGAACTCACACCATTTTTCGGTGTCCTTCTTTGTCTTCCCGTGACCCTTATTTTCCCATGTCTTGGACTGGTTTTTGGGAGACTATTTGTTAGGGCCATCTTTTTCATACTTCAGTTGTTGCGTATTTGCATACCCAAACTCTCGTTTTTTCTGGTGCTTAAATTTCTGTTCGATTTTAACATCATATTGATAAGCAGCACCGAGTGATGAGATGTCAAAAAATCCATTTCAATCTGGATGTATCTGTGTATAGCCCCACGGTATTTCAGAACCAAATGTCGTTCGGAGTCTTTAATACCCATCTTGGTGCGCAAGGTATGAAAGGTATTGGTGAAATATAGAACTGCTTGGCCCCTCTCTTTCTGTAGTGTGGTCCATCTCATGTATTGGTTCTCATATTTTCCAATAGGGTAATACTGTTCATTTACCGCATCCACAAAAAAATCCCAAGTGGGATCAACCCTGTATATTCTAGACTCCTCAGTGGAACTTTGCTCCTAGTAAGTTTCCCACCAATGTTTGACATGAGGGAGAGCTTTAAGGAGTGTGAAGATGATCTTTTCTTTGTTAGAAAAATTGTGAACAGAGAAATAACCTTCTAGTAGAGTTAACCATTTTTCTAGGGCTTCTGCATTTATCTGTCCTTCAAATATAGGAATATCAAAATTAACTTGTACCTTACAAGGCGAGGTGCCTCCAAAGTGGTCGCTTGATAAAGATGTGCCTACTGCTATCAACAGGAATTGAAGGATGTGGGAAAAATTCTCCATCATTTTGTCCCTCTGTCGCATGAGATCTTGCTCAAGTAACAGATTGATAGGATCGTCTGCACAAATGTTTTTTTTTTCTTCCGCCATTGAGGGTTTCTTGGGTGTGTGAGAGCGATTGTCCTCAAGAGAGACAATATCGAGACCCAAATTGCTATACTCAAACTTCGTCGGAGACATGCACTGAAAAAACCGATCAAGAGTAGCCTGCTCTTATACCACTGATCTGGATTATTTTCGGCACAAAATGCGAGCAGATATATAATAAAGAAATGCACAGAGATATCGTATATATTCAATAATATAACATAAATGTATCAGAGATGCAACCATAAACACAGATATATAGTAATACAAGATTTCTATTAATGAAAGAAATGTATAGAGACTATAAAAATACATAGTGAAAGACTCGTTAGAATGGTGGCAGCTTATCTCTGAGAAGAGATGTGACGGCTACTCGTATTAGCAAGAAGATGGTTACAATGAGTCTCTGAAGTCATTTTTCCAATAAAAAAGAATGCCAAAAACCCTATACATCCTAAAATCTAACCCTAGGAGATGAGGCACCAAAAGTCATGTGGGCCACGTTTGGGTAAGTGGGTACATCAACTTCCCAGGGTTGTAACTTTTGCATATGATCTCCGTTTTACGCTTGTGATAGCTCATTGGAAAGGTATTGTCGAGGAGATTCATTTTTGGGGCTCAATCATGCATTTGATTATTATTGAGAACCTCGATCTCGAAAAACCTTCATTTGGGCTCTCAAAATGGCCCCGAAAGTTAAAAACTGCTAAAAATAGTAAATTGCCAAAATTGCCAGAAAACTGTTTTGAGCCAGTCGAAAAAGGTGGGTGGCCACTGATATCCACCTGGATTAATCATCCCTCCTTAGGAATCAATGGTCTCCATTGCGTTGAGTTCCCAGGGGAGAGGGAGAAGCGTTTGCTACATCTGCATCTTGGTAAGCTGCTTGCCTTGCTGGAGACATCGTGCGGCTCAGTTTGTGGAAGTTTGTCACGAACCTGTTGAGGCTGAGGCCATTCAACAAGTCAGGATACATGAGGGGACGATGTGCAGAAGGAATCTTTGTGCTTTGTTGTAACCTTGTCGACTTTCTTCTATTTGATAGAAGCTGCTTGGGGCGAGGCTGTAGTGGTTGCAGTGTGCTTCTGTTCTCCTTTTGAACAGACTGTGAAGAAGCTAAATTTTGTAGTATGAGATACTACCTTGCAACAATTTTTAGGTGGAACAGTAGTTGGAACTACTTTTGGTATTCTATAGAGAGGACCCCTAACATAAACACTGACATTGTGGGGTCGAGACTCATAAACAACATGACGCTTCCACATATATGGTTGGCCCAAGAGAACATCACAAACATCTAGTGGGGCAACATCACATAATACCTCATCCTTGAAGGGTTGGATTTTGTATGAAAATTGACATTGTTAGCTGACACAAAGATCTCGTCCTTGGCGAAGCCACCCGATGTTGTATGGCTATGGGTGTGGTGTTGCTGACAATCCCAACTGTTTGACGAACTCTGCTGAGATGAGGTTCTTTTGGCTTCCACTATCAACAATAAAATGCAGCGGGTTCCCGTTCACCCACATCTGTGAATGAAAAAGGCCCTCCCCCTCTTTAGGATCTATTGGTTCTTCTGGTTGAATTATTGTGGTCGCGACAATAGTAGTGGGGTCCGCGTCAATGATCTGTCCTTCACCATTATTTTTAGAATCAGATTCTGAATTAGGGTTCGGCTCTTTGTATTTGATATCAGCCACCAATGACTGTTTTGAGCGAAATTCATCGGTGTTGTGTCAGGGGATTTTGTGGAACTTGCACCATTTTCCGTTGTCCTTCTTTGTCTTCTTGTGACCCTTCTTTTCATGTGTCTTGGACTGGTTTTCAGGAGACTGTTTGTTAGGGCCATCTTTTTCATACTTCAGTTGTTGCAGATTTTCATACCTGAACTCCCTTTTGTTCTGGTGCTTAAATTTCTGCTCGATTTTAAAAACATATCGATAAGCAGCACCGAGTGATGAGATGTTCAAAAAATCCATTTCAGTCTGGATATATCTGTGTAAAGTCCCATGGTATTTCAGAACCAAATGCCGCTCAGAGTCTTTGATACCCACCTTGGTGCGCAAGGTATGGAAGGTATTCGTGAACTCCAGAACTGCTTGGCCCCTCTCTTGCCACAGTGTGGTCCATCTCATGTACTGGTCCTCATAGTTTCCAATAGGGTAATACTGTTCCTTTACCGCATCCACAAAAAAATCCCAAGTGGGATCGACCCCGCATATTCCAGACTCCTCTGTGGAACTTTGCTCCCAGTAAGTTTCCCACCAATGTTTGACATGAGGGAGAGCTTTAAGGAGTGTGAAGGTGATCTTTTCTTTGTCGAAAAAATTGTGAACAAAGAAATAAACTTCTAGTAGAGTTAACCATTTTTCTAGGGCTTCTGCATCTATCTGTCCTTCAAATACAGGAATATCAAAAGTAACTTGTGCCTTGAAAGGCGAGGTGCCTCAAAAGTGGCCACTTGATGAAGATGTGCCTTTTGTTATCGGCAAGAATTGAAGGATGTGGGAAAAATTCTTCATCATTTCATCCCTCTGTCGCATGAGAGCTTGCTCAAGCAACAGATTGATAGGATCGTTTGCTCCATCATTTTTTTTTTCTTCCGCCATTGAGGGTTTCTTGGGTGTGCGAGAGAAATTGTCTTCAAGAGAAACAATCTCGAGACCCAAATTGCTATACTCAGACCTCATTGGGGATATGCACTGAAAAAACGATCAAGAACAACTTGCTTTGATACCACTGATCTGGATTATTTTCGGCACGAAATGCAAGCAGAGATATAATAAAGAAATGGACAGAGATATCGCAGATATTCAATAATATAACATAAATGTATCAGAGATGCAACCATAAACATAGATATACAGTAATACACGATTTCTATTAATGAAAGAAATGTACAGAGATTATAAAAATACAGAGTGAAAGACTCGTTAGAATGGTGGCAGCTTATTTCTGAGAAGAGATGTGATGGCTACTCGCATTCACAAGAAGATGGTTACAATGAGGCTCTGAAGGCCTTTTTACAATAAATAGGAATGCCAAAAACCCTAGACATCCGAAAACCTAACCCTAGGAGATGAAGCGCCAAAAGTCATGTGGGCCCCGTTTGGGTAAGTGAGTACATCAACTTCCCGGGGTTGTAACTTTTGCATACAATCTCCGTTTTAAGCGTGTGATAGTTCGTTGGAAAAGTATTGTTGAGGAGATTCATTTTGGGGGCTCAATATTGCTTTTGGATATCATTGAGAACCTCAATCTCGAAAAACCTTCATTTGGGCCCTCAAAATGGCCCCGGAAGTTAAAAACTGCTAAAAATAGTAAATTGTCAAAATTGCCAGAAAAATGTTTTGAACCAGTCGAAAAAGGTGGGTGGCCATCGATATCCACCTGGATCAATTAAATCAATATAATGATAAAGTGATTTCACAATTGACGGGAATATTTATTATGGCCAGGAGGAAATTATAAATGGATGAACCATACATAGACTTTGTGTATTGTTACTCACTGTGAAGACCAAAATTGCAGTAGGCCATGGCTCAAAGACACCTTCACTTAGAGTGAAGAGGCGCATTAACTCATTCGTTCACTCAATCTCAAACAGGCTGGCCTCTTCGAGCTCTAACTTTTTCTACTGTACCTCAACCTTTTCTCTCTTCACTACAACCTACATTCTTTTAATGCAATGCCATTACATGGTTAGTTCCGACTTCCCATTTTACCAAAAAAAAAGAAAAAATAACAAATACAAACTTCTTACAATTTTAAAAAATGTTTTAAATTACAATCTAATTCAAATAATAAATAAAACTATTACAACGGTTCTATAAGTTCTAATTTAAATTTAAATAACAAAATGAATTTAAAAAAAAAACAGAAAAATGCTTATGCCCAAACACAATTCTTTGAGCTACCAAAAAAAACTATAATTTTACTTTCCACAATTTAATTATTCTTCAAACTCCTCATTTAATAAACTTAATACTTCTACCATGTTGGCTCTCATATATCAATATTTAAAATTGATCCATTATAAAATTATAAAATAAGTTTAAATAGTACATTAATTTTTTTCAAAATTAAAATAAATAAATTAAATAATATATTAAATACTTTTTAAATAAATAAAAATATATAAATAAATAATTCTAGTGTTTTAGGGTTTTTTTAAAGGTTAAATTATTTATATAATTAAAAATTTAATTTAAATTTTAAATAACAAAAAATTGTGATTTTATTTAAATTTATATTGGAAGATTGGATGAAAATGTCGAAACTTAGAAGATTTAGATAAAAAGTTATAAATTTACACAATATTATTATTTTTTATTATTTAAAATCAATTTCTGAATAAAAAAAATAAATACAACATGCTGAATAATACATGAAAAACACAACTCAAATTATACAGAAACTAATAATTTTGTAAAACTTTTAAATTACGATTTACAATTATAAACTAACCCATAACCATAAATGCCGTCGCTCTTAAAACGGCGTGCTTGCTTCTCAAATTTGAAATGTTAAAAAATGTTTAAATGTTCACAAAACCTAATTTATATCTCTTTATTACGAACATGCAGAACAGGTTTAAATGTTCAAAAATCATTTATATATAAAATAATAAAACCTAATTTTATATAAACATGGTTAACTGGTTGATATTATTTTGTTTGCAAATAATTTTTCCGGGTACAATTTTGATTAATAACAATATAATATAGTTAATTAAATTTATAATAATTTATAGATAATTTTTTTTTATATAATATATGTTAATTAAATTTATAATAATTTATAGATAAAAAAAAAAATATAAAAGAAAAAAAAATGTGATTAATAACAATATAATATATGTTAATGATATTTATAATAATTTATAGATATAAAAGATTAGTACAAAAATTGTAATGTTATATAAATATGGTAAACTAAATATTATTATTGAGCTTTTTTATCAATAATTTTTTTATCAATTTTTTTATAATCTGTATTTAATAAAAATATATAAAATAATCTCTAAATATTGAAAATTTTTAATTTATTATATAAAATATGATTTAATTGTACAGGTCCAGAGGGGTGTAGATCGATTGGCAAGTGTCCTGTAAATGGAAGGAATTATGTAAAAAGAGGTCTCAAGGTCGATTCTCACCTCGATTTACTCTGAGAGTGTGCTTGCGGGCTGTGCGTTCCTCCCTTGGGGTTATAAGGCACCCGGGGAGTTATAAGGCAACTGACAAGATGTGCATTCCTCCCTAGGGGTTATAAGGCAACCAACATGATTCGACCCCATGTCACGCAAGTACGATACTGTTGAGGATTAGACCCCGTGTCACACGAGTACGATACTACCCAATTCCGCTAGTTACAAAATAAAATGATTCAATTATACACTATAATAATATAATTTCAATTAATATTAATTATTATCAATTTCTTTACTTTGTAGATTTGGTTTAAAACATTTTTTTTTAAGTTTTATTGGATTTCTAGGTACTGTTACACTGTTGTCACTTTGGAGGGTTTTGCACTCTCAATAATGAAACCTGAATATTTTAATATACTTATGGAAAATAATGGAAGTATTTCAATTTAGTCATAGATATGGATATAGATATTTTAAAAAGTAGAGGTAAAAGAAATATAATGGTGGTTTCCATAGATATGGATATAGATATTTTAAAAAGTAGATATAAAAGAAATATCTTTCGGAAAGGAGGAAGTAAGATGATATCAATAACAATGTAAAATAGACTATGAATTTTAACAAGAAGAATAATTCCCTCCCAAATGGATAATAGAAATGAGTTATAAACAATTCCTTATGCATCCAATAACTCAAATGCATTCATATAACCATATCATAATTTCATGTCTTAATAATGATTACATTAGCCTTTATATATATATGCCTATTCTCACTAATTTCACACACACATATAAAAGAAGATTAATAAACAAAAAGAAGAAAATATACTGTGAGCAACACATTAGGGATATAATTGTCATAAACCACCATTCTATTCCTGTCATTGATATGGTAATTGGGTTTTGAGTAATAAACACTGGGAACTTTCGTGTGCATGCCTCGAGATTCCCCTGACATTATTCTAGGTTTCCTATGCTAGCTGCCATGGCCTCGGGATCGGGGGATCCCCCCAACCCCTGTCGTCGCCTGATCTTGCAGCGTTTTAGTTGTTGATCTTCTCCTATTCCAAATCTGCCAAAAGTGCCCCTACCTCCAGATTCGTCAAAAGGTTGGAAGAAATTCCAAAAGTGTCGGTCCATTCCCCCTCTTCGAGATTGTTTTCTCTTCGGCTGGTTGAAAACGGGCTAATAGAGCAGTTCACCAGACTCTGGCCATCCCCTAAAGCTATGGCTCTTTGGCTGGAGCAGAATTGGAAGAAAAAAATCAAAGGAAAACTCTCTACATCTTTTTGTGGTAAGGGTTTCTACGTTTTTCTCTTCGAAAAATAAATGAGACTGAGATTTGATCTTCAGAAATGGCCTATATTTCATGGGAACCAGAGGGATGTACCTGAACAAATGGACTCTATACTTCAGTCTAGAGAATGATATCCCCTCTGTTGTTCCAGTATGGGTTAGGCTCCCCTTCTTACCCCTCCATTGCTGGAATGATGAAATGATAAAAAATATAGGAAACACTCTATGAAGGTTCATCGATTGAGATGAACCACGAGATGGACTGCAATCTTGTGCAAGGTTGTGTGTAAAAGTGGATCTGGAAAAAGGACTTCCAAAAGCAATACAACTCATCCTGGATGGTTGGTCTTACATCCAAATAATATATTATGAACATCTCCCATTTAAGTGAAGATACTTCCATGAATATGGTCATTTCACCAAAACCTTCCCTAAGGTGACACAAGAGCACCCAAAAAACAAGGCTTTAGAGAAATGGCAGCAACCAAAGAGAAAGAAAACGACAAACAAAGTAGGCAACGCACAACAGGAGCGAAAAAGAAACTCCAGACCCCCTTCACCAAGTAAAGGGAAATCCCCAATACAAATCGAAGATGAAGCCAAAAGCATCAAGAATAAGTTTTCACCCTTGGAAACTTTGGATCTAGAGTTGATGAGCTCAAAGGAAAACACAGAAGAAAACACCTTGGATCAAGAGGCGGCTCTTGAAATACCTCTAGAGGATCAAGACACCCAACACCAAGCCACTCATCAAACTCAGGACGAAGACAGTCAAGAAGAATCTAGAGAAGAAACAGATGTAGAAATCCCAAAGAATGTTCGACCCATGAAAGAAGGAAGGAGAACAAATAAAACAAGAAGAGAGAAAGTGACTACCCAGGATAAAGATCTAGGAACCCAACCAACACTGGAAGAAATCCTCAGGGAATAAGGGAAAAATGGAAAAACCCAACCAACAAAGGGGCAGTCTCAGCCCATGAAGGGAGGGGCACAAAAGCACAATAGTAAGTAATGAAGGTAGTCTCCTGGAATTGTATAGGGTTGGGCCAAAGGGAAAAAAAGGAATCCATGGAAAAGCTAATCTGAATAGAAAATTCCCATATCCTCTTAATCCAAGAGACGAAACTCCAAGGAAATGAGGCCCTAAGCGAAATGAAACAAATATGGAAACCGATTAGTGGAACGACGCTAAATGCAAGAGGCACCTTGAGAGGGATCTGTACCATATGGAACACTCACATATTCAAGGAGGATAAAAGGGTTGACTCAACTCATTGGATGATGGTAAAGATAAAGCATCTTCAAACATGTATTATCTACCCTATTTGCAATGTTTATATTCCCATCAATTACTGGGAAAAGAGAGACTGTTGGGAAATGCTAATGAAATTAAAAGAGTTAGATGCAGAAGAAAACTGCATAATAGCAGGGGATTTCAACACTACTCTCCACCAAGGGGAGAAAAAGGGTGGATCCTCTGTTAGAGACCAGTTTAGAGAACATATGGAGGATCTGATCTCAGAGCTAGATATTTTCAATGTTCATCCCTCTAGAGGTAATTATAATTGGATCAACAAAAGGACAGGGGTGGGCCACATAGTTTCTAGACTGGATCACTTCCTTATCCACAACCCGCTCCTCCTCCTCCCACTTACCATATCCTCCCAAATTGTTCCTTGGGGAATTTCATACCACTGAACTATAGCTCTTTCCTTTGCAAAAGCCAAAAATATGGGCCCCATTTCGTTCAGATTCAACCCTCTCTAGCTGGAATCGCAGGACTTCATTCCCCTAATATCCTCAGCTTGGTCTACATGGGTAGATGGAACCCCGGTGTACATTTGGGAACAAAAAATAAAAAAAGAAAAGAAAGCCTTAAAGGACTTGGAAAAAGCCTCCCCCATAAGCACAAAGGAAGAATTTAAGTGACACAAACATAAATTAGAAGAGCTACACATTGAAATGGAAGACAAGGAAGTACACTACAGACACCTGGAGCAGGAAAAAACCCACTTTCAAAACTACATAAATTCCCTCCACATTGAGGAAAAGGAATGGAGACTAAAGTCTAGAGCCCTGTGGCTACAAGAAGGAGACAAAAATACATCATTTTTCCACAAGCAAATCAAAGCTAAACAACATAAGAATTCAATAGAGGAAATTAAAACAACCATAGGAGAGATAATAAACTCCTTCAAGGAGATAAAAAAAGAAGCCTCTTCTCATTTCAAAATTCTCTATACCCAGGATGAAGATGACAATAAAGACCATAGGATGTAGTTCATGGAATCGATCCCCAAGTTGATAACGGATCAGGATAACCAGGTTCTGACAAAGACAGTCACTGAGGAGGAAGTTAGAGAGGTAGTCTTTCACTTCAATGCAGATAAAGCACATGGGCCGAACAGATTTACTCCCCACTTCTACCAACACTATTGGGGAATCATCAGAAAGGATCTTCTTCGCATTATTAGATATGTCTAGTCGACATTCAAGATAGGAGAAGCCACCAATACCTCCTTCCTTGCATTGATTCCTAAAGCCAAAAATGAAAACACCTTTGACCGTTTTTGCCCCATCTCTATATGCAACGTCTCATACAAAATCCTCACCAAAATTATTGCCAACAGGTTAAAACATATCCTCCCAATGATAATCCTCCCGAACCAAGGGGGCTTCGTGACCAAAAGAAAAAATTTGGACAACATAATCATGTTCCAGGAAGCAATCCACACTAGTGTCTTGAATAAATAAAAATGAATGATCATCAAAATTGATATGGGAAATTCCTTTGATAGAGTGAAGCATGAATTCCTTTATGACGTGCTAAACAAATTTGGCCTCCAGAGCTCCTTTATCTCTTGGATCAAGGCTTGTATTTCATCTCCATGGATAGTGTCATTAATCAATGGATGCCTAGATTTGTTATTCCAAGCCTGAAGACACTTCAGAAAGGGGTGCCCTCTCTCCCTGATGTTGTATATAATCATGGAAGAAAATCTAAATAGAAGATTGGAGCAAGAAAATTTAACCAAAAACATTGTGGGACTGAAAATTGCAAGTGGAGTCAGAAGGATAAACAATTATCAATTCACAGATGACACTCTTCTCTTGGGGGGAGCTTCCCAAATAATGGCTCAAAGATTTAAACTAGTACTGGACCAGTATGAAAAATATTTGGGAGGAGTTATCAACAAACTCAAGATCCATGTATATGCTTGGAATGTAAAAGTGGGACCTATGGCGAGAATAGACCACATTCTCCAATTCCCCTTCATGAGGGACTGGAAATACTTTAAGTATTTAGGTATGCCAATCAACATCAAATCCCTCCTTAGGGAGGCATGGTAGGTGATCCTCCAAAAACTTAAATACTAATTCAAAATCTGGGGAGCCATGTGGCTAAATACAACATGAAGGGTAGCCTTAATCAAATAATTTCTTACTTCCCTCCCAATCTTCCAATTCTCATCTCTCTATGCACCAGTTGGAATCAAGAAAGAAATGACCAAAATCGCAAGGAAATTTCTCTAGCAAGGTGGCAAGGATAAAGAAAAACAATTCCACATGGTTAATTGGGATACTATCTATTCTCCTAAATAAAATGGGGGGTTGGGCATAAGAGATCAGGAAAATATAAACTTAGCTCTGGGAACCAAGGTAATCTAGTGGGTAATCACAGGTGAAAAATTATGGTGGAAAAAAGAACTCTGCAACAAGTACTTGTTCATGAATAGAAAAAGAAGCATGGAAGAAGTAAACCTTGCCAAAGAAGGCTCTCCCATATGGAAATTAATTCGGGCATCCATTCCATTAATCCAAGCTCACCTCAATTGGAACCCAAGGAATGGAAAATAAATCAGTATTTGGGACGACAATTATTCAGAGCGGGGTAAACTGTCAAGTATCCCCTCTCTGAACCAATTCAATATTTGGCTGTCGTCCAAAGGAAGAACCACCCTCTTTGATATTTCAAAATTGCACCCGAATGGGAATTGGGAAAGTTAGAATCTGGGAGAGGTTCCTCCTTTCCTGAGAGACGAGGCCAAACAATTCCTCCTAGAAATCTTTGAATCTACCCCAGTCCGCCTTAGGAAAAAGGACAACAGAGGCTGAGGAAAAGAAGGGTACTTAGTCAAAGTGGGTTAGAAGCATCTCCTAGAAGTTTGTGAAATCCCAACCAAGTTATCCATCTGGAAAGAAATATGGTACCCAAATAGCCTTCCAAAAATAAACATCCTCTACTGGAAGCTGGCTCATAACAAACTTCCTAACAGGGGAGAATTTGAGAAAAAGATGTTTTATGGGCCCGTTCAGATATGCTTTGTGTGCCAATAGCTTGGAAATCACCGATCGCCTGTTCCTTGACTACAATTTCACCAGAAAAGTGATGAACAACGTTTACCTCGAGGTAGTCCCCCACATCTCCAAGCCAACTAGCAGTAGAAGCATGGTTAGAAAATGGGTGAAACATTACAAAGGTTCGCTCGAGTGGAAGCTGAATTTCTATTGATTCTAGAAAGCATCGATAAAATTTGTCTGCTGGAAAATTTGGTTGGCAAGAAATAAAAGAATTTTCAAGGAAAAAACCACTTCTCCCCTAGTAGTAGCGATAAATGAAATCGGCCAACTAAGGGAATTCTTATTGAACAAGAAAAAAAACATCCAAACAGGGGATCTGTTGAGAAAAAAATAAGAAGCTTGGATAAAAAGCCTAAACCTTTAGGAAACCCCACCCCGATGTGCCCCCCAAAATACTTCATGCTGGCATCTTCAATACTCTTCCAAAAAATTCACAAGATGGATAAATACTCAAAAAATCCATGTTTTGTGTTTTGATGGCGCTTCTAAAGGGAACCTAGGGAAGGTAGGTGCGGGAGGGGTTCTATTCATCCCTAGAGGACAAAGGATGCTAACCTATTCCAGGAATCTAGGAACTACCACAAACAATTCAACAGAGGCCTATGCACTCCTCAAAGGGACCTAAATAGAGAAGGATCTTCAAATAAGCAAGCTGATCATAATAGGGGACTCCAAAATGATCATCAAGTACTTTGTCAAAAGCACAAAACCAAAGAACTCTTCTCTCAAAAGAATCATCGACATAACCAAGGAAATAATCTTGAGCATGCGCCCCTCCTTCTATCATGTTTGACGAGCCAATAAATGGAGAGTTGATGAACATGATAACAAAGCCAAAGGGAAAAGCACAGGCCACTTGGAATTTTGGGGTAGGCCCTCATTTCTATACCCCCCTAACCTCTCCAATGCCCATATCATATGCGTCAGTGTCCCACCTAACAACCAATCCAATATGGCCCTCCAACGCAACAACTAGTCAAAACAGAACTCCCAACAATACCGGGGGATTAGTGTAATTCTCCAAACCCAGGAGGGGGAGAAGAAGTACGTCGCAACAAGCGATTCTGGATTACCAGTGCAACAAAAGGTTTATACCTTGTGGGAGTGTGAACATGAGGTCACTCCCACAACAATATGCTCCCTCCCACCTTACCCTTCCATTAATGGAACTCGCGCTAATGGAATGGGAAATGGTGGATGCAATGTTGTGTATGTTGGAAACGTGTCACCTGCCTTGAGAAATGTGTCATGTATTTAGGTGGTTTTTAGGCACATGGTTTTTGTCAATGGTTTTCTATTTCCAGTTAAGGAATTAGGGTTTTGGACTAATCCATGTCATTGGGTTAGGTTTTTGGATGCCACTGGCTCCTATATGTATATTGTATTGTAAACAATGTATTACACATGAATGCATATAGAATATGTTGGTTTTCTCGGTTTGGGTTTCGAGGGGAAAAATCTCTGAGTAATGTTTGTACTTTACATTGTATATTTTTTGTTCTTTTACGGAATATCTGTTTGTAGTAGATATTGTACAAGGTTAGAATCTACATTTGGTATCAAAGATTTATTGGCTTTAAGAGGACGCCTTTGTGGTCAAGGGTTTGGCTTGAGACTGTGATAAGCCTTGTTAGAGTGGGAGATCTGTGGTATTGATTTCTTAGGTGAAAAGAAATGGAAAGCAATTTGAAGCTGGAGATCAAGAAGTTTAATGGCCAAAGTTTTGAGCTGTGGAAGCTCAAGATGGAAGATATGTTGGTGTACATATATCAATGGATCATAGTAGATCCAGGTACTGCACCTATAGGAACTTCAACAGATGACTGGAAAAAGTTGGATCGGAAGGCAAAGAGAACAATCCAACTGTGTCTCTCTAATTCAATATTACTGAATGTGTCAAAGGAAGCTACAACCAAGGATTTATGGGAAAAGTTAGGGAAGTTGTATCAGTCTAAGTCCCTGGTAAATAAAATATTCCTGAGAAAGAAGTTGTATAACTTGAGGATGAGAGATGGAGACTTGGTGGCAAAGCATTTGAACGCCTTCAATACTATGGCAATTCAGTTAGTATCTGTTGAGATTAAAATTTTAGATGAAGATAAATGTATCATTTTATTGTTTTCTTTACCAGACTCCTAGGATGGTCTGGTTGTGGCCATAGGTAGTAATACAACTACCTTAAATTTTGAAGAAGTGGTCTCATCCTTGTTGTCAGAAGAGATGAGATGAAAGAATATGGAAGGACAGAGCATAGACACATTATTTGCAAGAGGACGTTACTAGGAAAGGAATAGATCTAATTTCTCAAGTGGAAGATCTAAGTCTAAGGGTATATCTAAATCTCCCAGAAAGTTTGTAAGGGTATGTTGGAGATGTGGAAAAGAAGGGCACTATAAGAAGTAGTGTAGATCCAAGGTTGAGAAAAAGAAGGGATTTGAAGAATCTCATTCTATAAAAGAAAAGACCTCCAAGGAAGAAGGAGGGGATGTGTACTTGTCTTCTTCAAGAACACATGGAGATATTGAGGCATGGTTGGTTGACTCTGGGGCATCCTTTCATATGACTCCCCACATGGAGTGGTTCTGGTAGTATGAAAGGTATGATGGAGGTAATGTTTTCTTAGGTGATTATTCGACAACCAGAATGATAAGAGGAGGAAGAGTCAAGTTGAGTCTCATATATGTAAGAATTAGAACACTTCCTCGTGTTCTACACATCCCAGGTTTGGCCAGAAATTTGATTTCTGTAAGCAAAATGGACGATGCAGGGGTAAAAACAATATTTGAAAAGGAAAATTGCAGGATGGTTTGAGGAGCAATGGTGTTGCTGAAGGGAGTTAGGTTTGAAACTCTGTATAAGCTGCAAGGAAGTGCTATTAGTGATGGGTGTAATAGTTCCATTGTTCCTGATATTGGAGTTGAAGAAGAAATAACTCCTACAGTCTCTGGAGAAAAGGTTATGCTGTGGCATCAAAGACTGGGGCATATCAGAGAGAAGGGTCTTCGACTACTACACGGTAAAGGTATGGTTGAAGGTATGTCTTACTTCTCTCTATATTTTTATTTTTGTGAACATTGTGTATATGGGAAGCAGAATTGGGCAAGATTCCTCTCTGGTGCAATGAGGGAAGAATGAATTTTACAGCTAGTTCACAGTGATGTTTTTGGACCTGTGTCAGTCCCATCATTGGGAAAATCTATGTACTACATCTCATTTATTGATGGCTTCTCGAGGAATACTTGGATATATTTCCTTAGGAAGAAATCTGAAGTCGTTGATAGGTTTAAAGAGTTTAAGGCTCTTGTTGAGAATCAAACAGAGAAAAGAATTAAGGTGTTGAGGACAGATAATGGCGGAGAGTTTTGCGGGAATGAATTTGAAGAATTCTATAAGAAGTGTGGTATAGAAAGGAAGAAGACTACTCCATATACACCTCAATATAATGGAGCTGCAGAAAGGATGAACAAGACGTTGATGGAAAAATCAAGGTGCATTCTTAGTGGTGCCGGGTTAGGGAAAGAATTATGGGTAGAGGCAATGGGTACTGCATGTTACCTGGTTAAAATATCACCCTCATCAACGTTTGGATGACAAGAATCCACAAGAGGTATGGATTGGTAAGGAAACTTATCTCACATATGTCAAGGTATTTGGCTTCGATGCATATGTTCATGTTCCAAAGGAAAACAAGAGTAAGCTAGATAAGAAGGCTGAAAAGTGTATCTTTATTGGATATAAAGATGGTCTCAGAGGTTATAAGCTTTGGAACCTAGAAACTAAGAAGGTACTGTATAGATGAGATGTGGTATTTAGAGTAATGAAGGATGTTGTTAAACATGAATTCCTACCAAGTAAGGAATAACCAGAGAAAATAGAGTTTGATTTAAAGGATGATGAATCAAAATCTATAGAAGAACAAGAATCAGAAGAAGATACCCATACTCCAGTATTGAGGAGATCGGTTTGAGAAAGAAGGATACTGGAAAGGTATACTCCATCTGATTTTTGTTCAAAGTTTCCTTTGTCTATTACTGATGATGATCCTAGAACAGTCAGGGAGGCAGTGGATTCAGAGGATGGAAATCTCTGGAAAAGGGCCATGGACGAAGAAATGGAATATTTGGATAAGAATGAGGCTTGGGATCTAGAGGAGTTTCCCACTGGAAGAAAACCCATTGGCAGTAAATGGGTATTTAAAAATAATCTATATGTAGAAGGAAAAGTGGAGAAATACAAAGCTCGTTAGTAGAAAAGGGTTATTCCCAGGTTGAGGGAATTGATTTTGGTGAGATTTTTTCTCTTGTTGCCAAGTTAAACTCTACAAGATTTATGTTATTTGTTGCTACTGCATTTGATTCTGAACTAGAGAAGATATATGTGAAGAAAACATTCCTGCATGGGGATCTGGATGAAGGTTATGCAGTGAAGGGAAAGAAGAAACAAGAAGGTTATGCTGTGAAGGGAAAGAAGGAGCTAGTATGCAAGATGAAAAAGTCCATGTATGGTTTAAAACAATCACCAAGGATGTGGTATGAAAAATTTGATACTTATATGCCGGGACTTGGCTTCACAAGAAGCAAAGAGGATCACTGTGTGTATTTTAAATTAATTGGTGATAATTTCATTTATTTGGTATTGTATGTGGATGACATGTTGCTAATAGGAAACAACAAGGGGATTATCCAGGATGTGAAAACTCAATTGTTCTCTAAATTTGACATGAAGGATATAGGTGCTTCAAATTTCATTTTGGGCATGGAAATTAAAAGAGATCAAAAAAGGAGGAAAATTTGGTTAAATCAGAGAAAATATGTCGAGACAATATTATAGAGGTTTAATATGTAGGAAAGTAAACAGTAAGCAGTTTGCTAACAGTGCGATTTAAATAAGCATAGGCTGTAAGCAGTAGCTAGACTAGTTAGTTTTTGTTAAATTTCAATAACAGATTTTGGAAAAGGCCCTTGTAGTAAGCTATCTGGAATACTAGTTGTATAATTTTAAAATAGGGTATCAATTTTAACAAGAAGCATAATTCCCTCTTAAATGGATAATAGAAATGAGTTATAAACAATTCCTTATGCATCCAATAACTCAAATGCATCCATATAACTATATCATAATTTCATGTCTCAATATTGATTACATTAACCTTTATATATACTTATTCTCACTAGTTACACATACTTATTATTAGGAATATATATATGAAAAGAAGAAAATATATTGTAACTAGCATATTAGGGATATAAATAAGTGAACAAATCATTTTTAAAAATTAAAAAAAAATAAAAATAATAATTAAACTCATGATATGTTAATTGAGTCTTACTTAGAAAACAAATGTTATCAAATATCAAAATTGAATACAAAATCACAATAAAATAAAATTTGATTTTATAGAGCATAAAATTATTACATTAAGTGGTTAAAAAAATGATTTAATCTTTAAAAACAAATTTAAAGAAAAATAAATAACTTTTTAAACCAGAAAAATTTCATTGTGATAATAAAAAAACAAAATTAATTTAAAGCATCCCAAAAAAAATAGATTTAAAGAAAATATTAATAAACTAGTAAATAATGGTTTTAAATTCTCATCAAATTCATAAGGATTATTAATAATGTAAATTGGTTTTTTCTTTAAATTGTTGGGTGGAAGTTGTCCCTTGTCCCACAAACAAGGAATCTCATATTCTAAGGCTTGGCTTAACTATTGAACATAAAGAAAACAATGAAATTATTCATATAGATAAATATTACATTGAGATCTGTAAATGGTGGGCCTATGTGTGATACCCCACAACTTGGATTTTTGACCATTATTTCAATTATTGTTTTTAATTTAGAATTTTAATTATTTTTTCAAAAAAATAAAAATTGGTATTATTTTATGAAAAATAAACATGTGGAAAAAGGGGCACACGTTGAAGCAAGTTTTGAAGACAGAGTTAGGAATCAATTGGGGTTAGCCAAGTGGCAGCAGAATGAGACAAGATGTGGAGTTAACTTAACTTCAAAAAGACACATTCGAGATTTATAGGAGAATCTGTGAACATGTGTAAATTAAACTCTGATAGGTGGTTAGTGAGAAGGAGGCTCAAGACAAGTGTCACAAATCCTAGGAAAAATAAAATAAATCATGACAAGGGAATGGGGCATCGTTCCTAGGTGGTTATTTGGATAGCTTGAGAAGGCTACACACTAACTGACCGAACACAGTGAGCATTAAGAGATTACTCATAACAATAGGAGATCATAATTCTGCAAGAGGCCACATAGGCAGCCCCTTGGATTATGAACTCAGCTCGGGGGTGAAAGAGGTGACAAAGAATCTAATCTAAGGTTGGGAGGAATAGGTTATTCAATGCGTGATTTCCCAAAAGTTTCAGGTTTTATTTCTTGTGATGAAAATGCTCGTTAGAAAATGTTCATTTAAATGCTTGCTGTGTTATTGTACAATTCCATGGTTAAATTCTTTGGCATAAACAATCAGAACAATATTATAATTTAATTCTTGATGTACAATAAATAGATGCATATTATATGTTTCGTATAGGAAAAATATGAAAGGAAATACAACAATTATTCTACTTTACGAACAAAATTATATTATCAGTAATATATTATTAGTACTCATAGGTACAAACCTAATTGCAAATCTAACGACTGAATTCCAGATGAGAAATCCATATGGAAGAGAAAGGACTCATCGAAATACAATATAGAAATGAAGATGAATTATACACATAGGAACTTATATCGATTAACCAAATATTTCAGTATATATATAAACGGGAAAAAGAAATCATTACAAATTCAAACAGAATTCCTTGTACCTATATTCAAAAGAGAATATCATTACAATGTACATTGTAATAGTTGAAGAAACATTGTTACAAAATTTAATGAGATAACACACACACACACACACATAAATTCAAAAACAAAATTGTTACATATTGTATAAAATCCAAACGAGCTGAGTATGTTTATAAACTATATATGTAATGATCCCAAGCCAAATTCTTTCTTGGAATCACTAACTACTACTAATTTATTGAGTTTTTAAGTGCATACAAGATTCATCAACACATGGAGATCACAATATATTCAAGATGTAGAAGCACAAGCAAAGATCTGAC
>ML783768.1:611773-622984 GCA_009831015.1 Picea engelmannii
TCAGATCTTTGCTTGTGCTTCTACATCTTGAATATATTGTGATCTCCATGTGTTGATGAATCTTGTATGCACTTAAAAACTCAATAAATTAGTAGTAGTTAGTGATTCCAAGAAAGAATTTGGCTTGGGATCATTACAATATATCTAGGGAAAGGAAAATAAATAATGTTTTTTTTACAATGGCATAACATGTGTAGACAGTAGTCTATGAAGCCAACCTACTTTTAGGAATAATTAAATTCAAAATGTAATAGGTTGACTAATTCATTAGAAGTATTGAAACCCAAGTACCTTTCTATACATGGGTATTCCAGAGCTCCATGATGACCATAGTCTTGACACCTACAAAATGAATAAGAAAATGAGTTAGTAAGCTACAAGAATCATTTAATCGAATGACAGTTACATATATAATAGAAATAATCTCACCATGGAGGATCATAGTGTCGAAGTATCTCCTTAAATTGATGTAATCTGCACCTGGATGTTATGGGTTGTTGGATAACTGATGGGTACCCCTCACATCATCAAAAGGGCCCATCATTAGATATTACCCAAGAATAAAAATTATGTAAAACTACAACATATATACAAAAATGTGAATCAAAGTAACAACTAAGGTCTGTGCGAACTCGTCCTGCATGATATATCATAATGGAAGTCCTCAAATATAGTCGAGGGTGAATAAAACAAGAGGCAGGGTCCTAATCACTGACCAGAGACAAGGAATGACAAACATTCAACCTTGTAATAGTAAAACCCGACTGTAATGGTTAAACCGGACCATTCATATTTCTGGGTACCAACGGAAAAACCTCAAGGCTAAGGTAATCCCACCCCCTCTCGAAGCAAAATCAGAAGAAAAACTATTGCAACCTAATATAAACCATACATTCATTGCATAATAGGAAACATATATGTAATAACAAGAAGTTGACGAGAGATATGGTTGGAAGAGTAAGATTCATTTCCGAATACAAACAATTATTATTTCAAACAATAAAATGTAAGAAATTATATTAAGTTAAACAATCCCCATAGTACAATAAGACCTGAATGGTTAAGAGAGTTTTCTTACTAGTTAAAGGCACTGACCTTGAAAATTTTGGAAATATTCATATGAAATCCCGAGGAAACTACGAACGCATGGAGCGTTACCCAAAAAAATTCCCAGGAAATGAAAATGAGAATGGGGGAATCCGAACCTACACTCTTTAAACTCGTAAAAGGGAAAAAATATCAAGAAGCATACAGAGTCGAGGGAACGAAGCGAAGACTGTAGAAAATAGATAAGTTTGGGAGAGTTAGTAAAATGACCAAATAACCCTCCTCGAGATGGAAACATCAAGATGTGGCGCATGCAGGACCACTACATGATAAATTCTCCATAGAATACGTAGGATAACAAGGAAGATTTGGTGAATTTTTAATGAAAACAAGTACCATAGCAAAAGCTTAAACCTCATAAAACACCCAAATGAATTCCTCTATACTGAGTTGTCATGTTGAAGGACATGTGTAACATGAATGGATGGCTTACAATGATAATTCATTTTCAAATATGTTGTTTCATATTTAACAAAACCTACTTATTGAAACCCAATTTTATATATGAAGAGTTACCATAAGACAACATTAAGAAGCATATGGTATAAAGTGAATTAAATACTACAAGTATAAGAACATGGTAGCACCAATTGTAAACATATAGCCATAGGAGAAGGGCTATAACTAGCAACCAATTCATCAAACATATATATAGAGATCGCCACTTAAGTAATAACTTATATCTTATAGGTTCTCAAATATTGTCCTTAAGAAATGAAACTTAGGATAAACATATAAGGGTGAACGATATTGGGTGACTATGGAACAATTACATTAACAACTATAAGAATTTATAACAAGATATGTTAAGGTGATAAAGGTATTATCGTATAAGTATGTAGTCACTATGAATTTATCATCATAATCAAAATGTTGAAAGGATAATGAAATTTTTCGTATCATAAGGGAACCAAGGAAAATTATAAGATATGAATAAAATTAAATGTGACAATAATAATGACGAAGAACCATTAAAGAATATTATGATTATTTATATATATACAAAAGAAAAAAAAAATCTTTAGTGAAATTTAAAGTCTATGACATAATGGTATCAGAGTTGTAGGTTACAACACTTCGTCTTTTTATGGGTGTTATCAAAACAAAAATCTAACATATAAAATTCTCTTGATTTTCTTCTTACCTCTAGTAAAAAAATCAAATGTATTTTGCAGGAAAATGATAGAAGCACCTAAGGCTCAGGGAGAATAAAATCATCAAGAGAATCCTGAACAAGGGAATGTAGGTGATGGACATCCCTCGGTGGATATGAATAATGACAGGAATTCATAAATTATAAAGATGGTAACAGATCTAAGAGAAGAACCAAAAACAGTAAGAGTCGATAATGAAAGGATTCGAAATATGAAGAGGAAATAAATCCAATTCTTCTAGAGAAATTATGCAACCAAAATGATGATAAAAATAAGGGAAAAAATTCTATAAATTCTAAGATCTCCCAACCAAAGAAGAAAGAAATAAAACTGGAGTATCCTGAATCTGAAACAAAGTCAATATACAAA
Organism: Picea engelmannii; assembly: GCA_009831015.1. Classification (NCBI taxonomy): domain Eukaryota; kingdom Viridiplantae; phylum Streptophyta; class Pinopsida; order Pinales; family Pinaceae; genus Picea; species Picea engelmannii. Next base: position 614,404 of record ML783768.1, read on the forward strand.
GATACATAAGAAACATAAACGTCTATAGAAAGTAGTTCTAGTCCTAAACATATAACCAAAAAGAAACCTAAACAACATGATGAAGTTATGGGAGAATTTAAGAAGATCAATCCACCAACCTTCAATGGGGAAGTGTATGGTGAAGAAGCAAAGGAATGTCTCTCTGGTATTATTGCATGGCCACATCATTAATGTATGTATTATTGCATCCAATTTCCAGTCATGTGTTACATAATTTTCTTCGTGTTTCTTTAATTTCCGAGATTCATAAGCTATTGCATGGTTTTATTGCATTAACACACCACCAATCCCTTCACTGCATGCATCAGTACATACTACAAAGTCCTTATCTAGATCTACCAATTTTAATATAGGAGTTGTAGTTAAGAGTCATTTTAATTTGTTAAAACTTTCTTGACATTTCTTGGACCAAATGAAATTAGTTCCTTTATTTTGTAACAATGTTATAGGATATCCAATCTCAGAGAACAATTCTATAAAATTTCAGTAATAGCCAGTTATACCCATAAAGGATCTTATGTCCGAAACATCTTTAGGTTCAGGCCAATTCATTATAGCCTTTATTTTTTCCGGATCAACTGCTATACCTTCCTTGGAAATTATATGTCCCAAATATTGAATTTGATGTTTATAAAATTCACACTTAATTATCTTTTCATATAATTTTTGTTCTCTTAGTATTTGTAGTACTATTCTTAAGTGTTCCTCATTCTCCTTTTCATCCTTTGAATATATGAGTATATCGTCCATGAAGACGATCACAAATTTATCTAGACACTTTCCCAAAATATTGTTCATCAAGAACATGAATGAGGTTGGGGCATTAATCAGCCCAAAATGTATTATGAAAAATTTGTAATGTCCATACCTCATTATAAAAGTTGTTTTATAAATATCTTAGTCCTTTATCCTAACTTGATCATAACCAAAATGTAAGTCAATCTTAGAAAATATTGTACCTCCCTATACTTGATCAAATAGATCATTGATACAAGGTAATGGGTATCTATTTTTAATAGTCATTTTATTAAGTTTTCTATAATCAATACAAAGACATAAAGTTACATATTTCTTTCTCACAAAAAGTATTGGTTCTCCCCATGGAGACACACATGGTCAGATATATTCCTTACCTATCAATTCTTTCAATTGAATTTTTAATTCATTTAACTCTAGAATATTCATCCTATAAGGATATTTTGAAGTAGGTGTTTATCCAGGTAACGGGTCTATGGAGAAATATGTTTATCTCTTAGGAGGTAGTCTGGGAATATCATGGAATACATCATGAAATTCTTGTAATACGGGAAATTTATCTATCTCCTTATTGCTTTCCTCTTTTTCATTATAATTTATGTCTACAAAAAGTATTTTACACCCTTTTCAGATGCATATTTTAACTTGTAAGGTTTTTATTTCTCTAATACTAACGGGTCTTGATACTCTTTTAATGTTTATAATGTTACCCATCTCATTTACACATGTAAATTATTTATTGTAACAATCTAAGACCACTTTGAATTTTTCCATCCAATCCATACCAATTACTACATCATAAGACCCTAAAGGTAATATGTTTAAATCTATCTATGTTATGAATTCATTCATACCAAGTTCACAGTTTTTAACATCTGTAATTCTCCTTTTTGTTCCTGTAGCTAGTTCTACTAACCAGGATTTTTCAAAATTTTATTTTTGTAACTTACATATTTCTACAAATGTTGGTAAAATATAACTCAAACTAGCTCCTTGATCTATTAAAACAATAATTGGTTGGTTATGTATCATACCTTCAATTTCCACCATTAAATTTTGATGATCTTCCTATCAATTTTCAAAGGTTGCGTTGATTTTTGGTGTAGACCTTGCTAGTTCACAAATTGTGGTCACTTCCTATACTATTTTCACATTGTTATTTCCCTTATTCCTGAGAGTAAAATATTTATAGTAATGAGGACCATTGCATTCCCAACATTTTACGGTCTCTTTTTATAAAATTATCAGTGCCTTCGCTCTACAACCATATCCCTTGTCGCCATTGTCTCCCTACTCTCATCCCTCATAGCCTCGGAGGTTCTGAATTTGGAACCCCCCTAAACTTCCTCGACGAGGTCATTGCATTCAAGGAGCTTGTTGAATCTCTTAGTCCCCCCCCTTCGTGCCCTAGCTCCTCCAAGTTTGTGAAGAAATTGGACCAGATCCTGTAAGTATCAATTCCTTGCATTTCTGCTAGAAGAAAGGCTCTTTCCTTTTTCTCCAGAGTGCTTGTAGGCCAGTTCATGGGATTATGGCCTTCACTTCAAAATATAGATCTCTGGATTGAGCTAAACTTGGATCCCTTGGTCCAAGGATGCATGAACCACTTCTTTTGTGGTAATGGCTTCTATGTCTTTTACTTTGAGCTTAAATTAGATAGAAATCTCATTTTCAGAAATGGCCCCTACTTATTCAGCCCAAGAGGGTTATATTTAAACATATGGACACCATAGTTTGACTTGGAAAATGATATCCCCTCAGTCGTGCCGGTTTGGGTAAGACTTCCCCATTTTCCTTTTCCATTTTTTGGGCAATAAAGTTTTAAAAAGTATAAGGGATACCCTGGGAAAATTCATCGACAAGGAAGAACCTAAATCTAGCCTGTACTCATGTGTTAGGATATGTGTTGAATTATATCTAGAAAAAGGGCTTCCAGAAGCAATCAAACTAAAGTTAGATGATTGGACCCACATTCAGAAACTAGACTATGAGTAGCTCTCGTTCAAATGTAAGTCATGTAACGAATATGGACATTTTGAAAAAGACTGCCCTAGTAATAAACAATCTCCAAAAGTTGATGCAACAAATCAGGAGGAAGGATGGAAACAGGTCTGGAAGAAAGTAACTAGTGGTAAAGGATCTATATCCCGACCTAGATCCACTGGTCCCCTGCCCAATCCAGATTCCTTTCACCATAACCCCCCTCCCAAATATCCCCCCCAAAAATTTCCCTTCATCCCCTCCAATCTCCCCCCCTTCCCACCCATAATCCTTGTTGTAATAGATGTTGGAAATTTTTTTACTCAATGTCTTTATCCAAAATGTGTTTGAGGATCGCATCGAGCTTATTAATCAACTAGGGATCTCAACTCCAAATTATCTCTAATTTGCATCATATTGTTGAAGGCATTGTAGGGCCTTTTTGGAAGAAAGTTCATGTTCTAGGTCTCTCATTGCAAGCAAATGGTGTAGAATTTATTTCTACTTGTTTTCCACCACAAAAGATTTGAATGAGGAAAGTCACATGACTACTTTGTCCAGTTGCTTTTGGAATATTTGAAATTTGCCTCCACTACCTCTCAAGCTTTGGCAAAGTGTCCTTTCCTGTTGGAGGATTAGTTTTTGTTGGTAGTAGAAGATTTTATTTCAGAGCATTTGAATCTGTTAAATAAGAAAAAAAGAAATTTACAATATCAAGAAATCGCAATAAAAAATTCTTAAAGCAGGGCAAGAGCTTCTTGGCGCAACAATAGGACTCTCATCCATTTATTGCCGAGGTTGTATGTTAAAGTAATGCAGTTTGACTCTTCCTTTTAAATGGATAGGGACAATGTATGTTGCTATAGAGAAATTCTTGTCAGCTGCTAATGATGCTAAGTTACATGGAGAAATGTGTAGGCAACTTGCTAGGCTTGTGATTAAAATGATGAAAATATTCCCTGCATGGAAGCAACACGTCCAAGGCATAAGTTAGGTATTCACACCCTACGTACCTTTCATTTAGAATTTGAAAAGGCCAAATCCATTCTTAGACACTGTGCAGACTGCAACAAACTCTACTTGGAAATTACAGGGGATGCACTATTGGCAAAATTTGAAAGGATAATGGACGACTTGTTTCAAAGTTTACAGCGTCTTGAAGTTCTTGTACCATATTCCTTAGCCAGGAAGATTGTTGAAATTTGCAAGGAGATTATGGTCAGTAAAGTGAACATATCAAACATTAATTTAACCCTAATATTGCTAGCCACCGAAGTCATGGAAGCTTTCAGTCGATTTATGGATACTGCTATCTCCAGATGGTAGCACAGGCCACATGCACAAAATACCATGAAGAGCACCCACACAAAATTTAAATCACGTTATTTCAGGATTTTTTACCATCATCTCAAGAACGTCAATATGCCACTTCCTTCGAATCTTGAAGGCCGAAATTGTGGTTCCAGTCACACTCATCGCACCGATGGGTAGGGTTCCATTTGTAAATTATAAAACCAGTAGTCGTAGTCACACATGGATAGCAAGGAGCAATGTTGGGAAGATGTGCCCACAGTGATCTTTGTGTTGCAGAGGTTACGAAGGTGTGATCTACATTGTTGTTTAATACAGAGGTTCACTATGAAAATTCCATGTTATATAGGAAAGGAGATTCTTCCACTGCCAAGTTGCCTCTGATTTATCTCCATGCAGCTGGGCAAAATTAATAGCAATTATCATAATTCAAAACTTTAATCAACAATCTCCTCAAAAGGACAATATTAGACAAACAACCCAAGGCTTACCAGCTTAGCTCCATACTGAATAGAGATTTCCTCAGATAAGGAACATGTGTCCCTTAATGGCCATCACTACAACTCTTGCGTGTGAAGGCGAATCAAATGCATGCAGTGCTATAGACAGTTCGCTGGAAATTAGGAATTATTTGTTCTTTTAACATAAATAAGTTCAGATTACTGTTAAAGACAGTTAATAATTAGTTTATTGTTAGTTAGGTCTTAGAATCCTACGATGACGATTCATCTTCTCAAGACATAAGAGTTATATATAATGAGGATTGATTGTACATGGAGGGGAGGGAAACCTCTTTTGAAGAGGGCTCTTATTGAAAGCTGAGTTATTTTGAAAACCTGGAATGGAGTAATACAGGAGAGACGTGTTCACTTGATATTGTGAGATTCATCATAGTCGATTCTTTTAGCATGTTCTTTGTTTTTTCATTGTCATATTGTCTATCTCTTCCTTTATCAACTGAGTTAAAAAAAAAATGGAATTCATTTTACATGCTCCTTACACACAGTTGATATGTGTTTTGTTTTGATGATGACTAGTCAGAATTCACTCAAGATAAGTGCTCTGCATCTAGTTATTAGCCTTCAGTCTTTTTCCTTTAAAATTGTAGTGGAAATTCATCCTTGTTAGATGCTTTCACTGTAATGGTATTTTTCTTTTTCTTCTATTATATCATGATTATCGATTGTTGAAAGATAGGCTTATTTTGCCTCATTTTCCACAAATAATACGATAACTACTATTATCTCTTTTCTTTGGTTTTCACTTGACTCCATCCCCCAATAGGTATTTTCAAATCTGTGCAACCACCAACCTTATCAAAAAATATTGTCTGATAAGAAATTTGGCCTTCTTACTATGATTATTGAATATTCTTGAGTAAAGAGACCTTGGCTATTGAAAGAGCCCTCTCTGAGTGTATTAGGTCAGAAATACACTCTAAAGTGGTTTTCAGGGATTGTCTTGCAACAACCCAAGTCAATTTCCGAGTGATATCTTATTATTCCATTTAAAATGTGCTAAGGCTTGGCTCTATTACAGCCTAGAGTCAACTCTTGCTACAATATTTTTCTGGCGCTGTTGTCGAGGATAGAGGACGAAGTTACCTTCCTTGGGATACGACAAAGGTTTGGGTCTATCTCTTGATGGTGAACAAGGAATAGGTGTTCGATTGGCTATGATTGTTCACATGGAGACTCCTTGGTTCATAGACTCTACATTTTTTCGTTGGCGACTCCACTGGTCTCAAATGTCGAATTCGTTCGCTGCTCAGATCACTGCGAGCACTTAGTGACGAGGTTCAGAGTTTTTGAGGATGATTTTCGATCACCTAATTGATGAAGGCACGTGGTCTAGTGTTCTTAGTGTTCTTAGATGGAGCTTATGTTGTAACATATGCTGGAAATTGTTCTACTCAATGTCTTTATCCAAAATGTGTTTGAGGATCGCATCGAGCTTATTAATCAACTAGGGATCTCAACTCCAAATTATCTCTAACTTGCATCATATTGTTGAAGGCATTGTAGGGCTTTTTGGAAGAAAGTTCGTGTTCTAGGTCTCTCACTGCAAGCAAATGGTGTAGAATTTATTTCTACTTGTTTTCCACCACAAAATATTTGAATGAGGAAATTCACATGACTACTTCGTCCAATTGCTTTTGGAATCTTTGAACTTTGCCTCCATTACCTCTTGAGATTTGGCAATGTGTCCTTTCCTATTGGAGGATCAGTTTCTATTGGTAGTATAAGATTTTATTTCAAAGCATTTGAACCTGTTAAATAAGCAAAAAAGAAATTTACAATATCAAGAAATCGTAATCAAGAATTCTTAAAGCAGGGCAGGAGCTCCTTGGCGTAACAATAAGACTCTCATCCATTTATTGCCGAGGTTGTATGTTAAAGTAATGCAGTTTGATTTTGCCTTTTAAATGGATAGGGACAATGGATGCTGCTATAGAGAAATTCTTGTCAGCTGCTAATGATGCTAAGTTACATGGAGAAATGTGCAGGCAACTTGCTAGGCTTGTGATTAAAATGATGAAAATATTCCTTGCATGGAAGCAGCACGTCCAAGGCGTAAGTCAGGTATTCACAACCTACGTAATTTTAATTTAGCATTTGAAAAGGCCAAATCCCTTCTTATAAACTGTGCAGACTGCAACAAACTCTACTTGGCAATTACAGGGGATTCACTATTGGCAAAATTTGAAAGGATCATGGACGACTTGTTTCAAAGTTTACAACGTCTTGAAGTTCTTGTACTAGATTCCTTAGCCTAGAAGATTGTTGAAATTCGCAAGGAACTTATGGTCAGTAAAGTGAACATATCAAACATTACTTTAACCCTAATATTCCTAGCCACCGAAGTCACGGAAGCTTTCAGCCAAGTTATGGATACTGTCGTCTCCAGATGGTAGCACAGGCTGCATGCACCAAATACCATGAAGAGCACCCACACAAAATTTTAACCATGCTATTTCAGGATTTTTGACGATTTTCTGAAGAATGCCAATATGCCACTTCCTCCGAAGCCCAAAGCCTGAAATCATGGTTCCAGTCACACATCGCATCGATGGGTAGGGTTCCATTTGTAAATTATAAACCCAGTAGTCGTAGTTGCACACAGATAGCAAGGAGAAACACTGGGAAGATGTGCTCAAAGTGATATTTGTGTTGCAGAGGTTATGAAGGTGCAATCTAAATTGTTGCTTAATACATAGGTTCACTATGAAAATTCCATGTTATATAGGAAAGGAAATTCTTCCACTGCCAATTTGCCTCCGATTTATCTCCATGCAGCTGGGCAAAATTAATAGAAATTATCAAAATTCGAAACTTTAATCAAAAATCTCCTCAAAAGGACAAGATTAGACAGACAACCCAAGTCTTACCAGCTTGGCTCCAGACTAAATAGAGATTTCCTCAGATAAGGAACATGTGTCCCTTAATGGCCATCACTACAACTCATGCACATGAAGACAAATCAAATGCATGCACTCCTATAGATAGTTCGCTGGAAATTAGGAATTATTTGTGCTTTTAACATAAATCAGTTCGGATTACTGTTAAAGACGATTAATAATTAGTTTATTGTCATTTAGGTGTTAGAATCCTATGATGATGATTCATCTTCTCAAGACATAAGAGTTATATATAATGAGAATTGATTGTACATGGAGGGGAGGGAAACCTCTTTTGAAGAGGGCTCCTATTGAAAGCTGAGTTATTTTGAAAAATTGGAATGGAGTAATACATGAGAGATGTGTTCACTTGATATTGTGAGATTCATCATAGTCGATTATTTCACTATGTTCTTTGTTTTGTCATGGTCGTATTGTCTATCTCTTCCTTTATCAACTAAGTTAAAATTTGTTTGGAATTCATTTTACTTGCTCCTTACACACAATTGATATGTGTTGTGTTTCGATGGTGACTTGTCAAAATTAACTCAAGATAAGTGCTCTGCATCTAGTTATTATCATTTAGTCTTTTTCCTCTAAAATTGTAGTGGAAATTCATCCTTGTTAGATGCTTTCACTATAATGGTCTTTTTCTTTTTCTGCTATTATATCATGATTATTGATTGTTGAAAGATAGGCATATTTTGCCTCATTTTCCGCAAGTAATACGATCACTGTTATTATCTCTTTTCTTTGGTTTTCACTTGACTCCATCGCCCAATAGGTCTTTTCAAATCTGTGCAACCACCAAAATTATAAAAAAATCTTGTCTGATAAGAAATATGGCCATCTTACTATGATTACTGAATATTCTTGAGTAAAGAGCCCTTGGCTATTGAGAGAGCCTGATCCGGATTATTTTCGGCACGAAATGAGAGCGGAGATATAATAAAGAAATGCACAGAGATATCGTGTATATCCAGTAATATAACAGAAATATATCATAGATGCAACCATAAACACAGAGATATAGTAATACATGATTTCTATTAATGAAAGAAATGTACAGAGACTGTAAAAATACAGAGTGAAAGACTCGCTAGAATGGTGGCAGCT
>ML783768.1:625531-642267 GCA_009831015.1 Picea engelmannii
CGCCAAAAGTCATGTGGGCCCCGTTTGGGTAAGTTGGTGCATCAACTTCCCGGGGTCGTAACTTTTGCATATGATCTCCGTTTTAGGCGTGTGATAGCTCGTTGGAAAGGTATTGTCGAGGAGATTCATTTTGGGGGCTCAATCATTCCTTTGGATATCATTGAGAACCTCAATCTCGAAAAACCTTCATTTGGACCCTCAAAATGACCCCGGAAGTTAAAACCTGCTAAAAATAGTAAATTGCCAAAATGGCCAGAAAACTGTTTTGAGCCATTTGGAAATGTTGGGTGGCCACCAATATCCACCTGGATCAGAGCCCTCTCTTAGTGTATTAGGTCAGAAATACACTCTAAAGCAGTTTTCAGGGATTGGCTTGCAACAACCCAAGTCAAGTTCCGAGTGATATCTTATTATTCCATTTTAAATGTGCTAAGGCTTGGCTCTATTACAGCCTAGAGTCAAATATTTCTACAACAATCCCTATGATCCACTTGGAGAATCCTCTTCAAAGAAAAACTCTCCCCAACTATAGTCTTGGATCCACCTGCTCTCTCCACCCCCCGTAGTCAAAATAGAAGACGAGTCAGACGAGGATGATCCTTCTAAGGAGGACACACAAGGATCAAAACAACAGGGAAACATAGAGACCCACTCACAATAAATTCATACTCAAGCAAGAGAAGAAGGAGAAATACCACTAGAAAATCCAAGAAAATCGGGTCGAAGAACAAACAAGGAAGTTAGAGAGGAAACAACCTCAAAAGAAAAGGCACAAGGAAAGAATCAATCTATAGAAAAATCCATGTACACCTCAACACGAAAAGAAGGTACCAAAGGATCAAATCACCCAAATTATGATAGTCGGGCTCCCTCCACCCCCCGTCAATGATTTTCCTCTCCTAGAACTATAGGGGCTTTGGCAACAAGTCTAAAGATGAAGCTCTAAAATATCTAAACAAAATAGCCAACCCCTCAGTTATCCTTCTCAAGGAAAAAAAAATGGAAGAATCAACTCTTTTAGAAATAACAAAGAAAGTTTTCAAAGCTACAGGCGGAGCAACTGTTAGCTCCCAAGGAGCCTCCGACGGCATCACAATTCTATGGGATGAAAAAATCTAGACTCTCGAGGTAACTGTGGAAACTCAAAGATGGATTTTAACTATTCTAAAAAGCAAGGATAATAATAATAACATCTATGTAATTAATGTCTACATGCCCAACTCCTATAAAGACAAAATGGCTACCTAGAACTCCCTTTTAGAGCTCAAAAACTCCATTGATATCTCCTCTTTCATAATTGGGGAGACTTCAACACCCATCTTAACCTAGGGGAAAAAAAGGGGGGCAGTAAAATCAGAGACCCTTTCTCTTAAAATCTCTCTGATCTCATATCAGAATGGGACTTGTAAGAAGTCAAACCCTCAAAAATAAAGTACACATGGAACAATAGATGTTCTGGCCTTAGTCATATATCATCCTGCCTAGACTGTTTTCTCATCAATAGTAACCTCCTTCTCTTCCCCATGTCATATCCTCTATTATCCTCCCTTTCTCAGTCTTAGATCATAAACCAATATCTCTTTCCTTCCGAAATCCCCAAAACTTTGCCCCCCTCCCTTTTCTCTTCAATCAACTTTGGTTGGAAAACCCAACCATCCCCACTATTATTAAAAATGTGTGGATCTCCCCCTTCTCTGGATCCCCAAACTATATTTGGGAAATCAATCTCAAAGAATTCAAAATAGCACTCAAAGAATGGGTGAAAATCTCATTCATCCCACCTCAACAAGAAAAGCAAGAAAAGATAGAGCAACTTAGGAAAGTTCAGCTACAGAAAGAAAAATAAATGGCTAGATAAATGTTTTTGAATCAAGAAAAAGAAGCTAAAAAACATCTTCATCACACCTTGCACAGAGAGGAAGAGCACTGGTGGCTGAAATCCAAAAGCTTATGGATAAAAACAAGTGACTCAAATTCTTCCTTCTTCCACAAGCAAGCACAATCACGGAGGAAAAAAAACATAGTCACCTCCATAACCTCAAATACAGGGAAACAAATCAACACCTTTGATCAAGTCAAAGAGGAGGCCTTTCATCACTTCAATAGCCTATATCAACAACCAAGCAGTGAATAAACAAATGCAAATGTTCTTGACATGCTTTCCAATATCCCTAGTGTAGTCTCAGAGCATGAAAACAATCAACTAGTCAAGGATATAATAGAAGAAGAAATAGCCAAAGTAGTTTGGAGCATTGATCCTAAAAAATCCATTGGACTTGATGGTTTTCCAATCATATTTTACCGATCCTTATGGAACATTATCAAGAAGGATCTGAAGAAAATGCTAAACTACTCCCTTCACAAACAGAAAATCGGAGGAGCAACAAATTCCACCTTTCTAGCTATAATCCCCAAAGATTATTATCGCGCCAATTTCTCTCGCTTCCGTCCCATTTCCCTTTATAACTCCTCTTACAAAATCCTCACCAAGATCATCGCAACTCGGTTCAATCCCCTGCTACCAAAGCTAATCTCAAAAAATCAGGGTGGTTTTTTAAAGGAAAAACCGATAACAAACAATATTGTGCTAGTTCAGGAAGCCATTCATTCTAGAAATAAATCTAAATTCCCAGGTATGGTTGTTAAAATTGACATGGAAAATGATTTTGACTGGGTCAAGCACACTTTTCTGCTCACAATTCTCAAAGTGTATGGGTTCTCCAAAAAATTCATTAGTTGGATCAGAGCCTACATCAACGCGCCATGTATTTCCCCTCTCCTCAATGTGAGACCTTCTCAATTCTTCAAGGCCAGAAGAGGCCTCCTTTGAGGATTTCCGCTTTCTCCCTTTCTCTACATCCCCCTAGTAGTTTCTCTTAGCCCTAAACTAGAGGAAGAACAAAGAAAGGGAATATTCCCTGGTTTACTCATAGTGAGAGGGGTTAAGGAAATAAATCACTCCCAATTTGCAGATGACAGTCTCCTCTTGGGATCAAATTCCATCCGTATTTCCATCCTCTTTTAGAAAATACTTATATCCTTCCTAGAAGCCTCAGGTGGTAAATTGAATATTTCTAAGTGCAAGATATATGAATGGCATGTCTCTGGACACTTAAAAGAGAAAATTTATAGAATTTTCGGCATCCCCATTATCACAACTTGGAACCACTTTAAATATTTGGGAATGCCAATTTTTCTTAGCTCTTATGGTTCTTCATCTTGGTAAGAAGTCATTGGAATTTTTTTAGCAAGAATACAAAACTAGGGAGGACGTTGGCTTAACCCTGCAAAGAAAAAAGTTCTTATCAAATCAATCCTCTCTTCCCTTTCCATTTTCCAATGTTTAGGGTTGTTATCCCCCAAATGTATTCTGGATAAAATCTCGTGAGCACTCCAGAGCTTCCTTTGGGAAGGAGGGAAAATAACACTAAAAACTTCCATCTTCTGAATAGAAACAAGTTGGCCAACCCCTTAGCAAAGGAGGGCTCGTTATCAGGGATCCAATTCTAATGAATACCTCTGTGGGAGAAAAACATTGTTGGCGTTTAATCACAACTAATCCATATTGGTGGAAAGAAACACTTATAGTCAAATATTTTCACTCCTCTATGCCATGTTGTTTTGATGGTCCCATCCCCTCTCTCCCTAGTTCTTTGATTTGGAAAATCCTAAAAAATGCCTCCTCTCTTACCAAATCCAAACTCTCCTGGGCCCCGAGGAATGGAGCGCAAATTAATGTTTGGACTGATCGTATCCTATATCGTGAACCCATGAACAACCTAGAAACTCTTCGGCCTCTCAAATAATGGTTCTTCTCAAATAGTCTCACCCTTCTTAAGGATTTATTCCAATGGAATTCATATGGGGATTGGATCAATTGGAAGTCTCCCAATGCCCCTAACCATATCGGTCCTCTTCTTCCCACTTTCTTCATTAACCTTGTTGGATGCGCTCCCTCTAGCCGGACCTCATCTGATTCCTATAGTTGGGGTGGAAAAACCTTTTCTGTCAAAGACGGTTACACTCTCTTGCTTTTCGAAACAAAAGGTCCCCTATCTTCCAGGATCTGGAAAGAACTCCTGTCCGGTCCCTCACTATCCAAAGTAAACATTTTTTGTTGGTTTTTGGTCCATGGTAAAATTCTAACATTAGAAAACCTCCTAAAACGTTGAATACAAGGTCCCTCTCATTTCTCCTTTTGCCTCTCAGAATCCGAATCCATCTCCCATCTCTTTCTCGAATTCCATTTCTCTTCCCAAATATGGAATCTCATCTACCTCCCCCTCTATAATCGCCCCCCTCTCCCCGAGAATTGGAATGATCTTTTCATTTCCTCGAAACAAGGATATGATGGCAACTTGAAAAATAAGAAACAATTTACTCTTCTATGGAGGAAAGTCCCTAAATTTGTCTGTTGGGAACTCTGGATAGCTCGCAATCAATCCATTTTCCACGAGAATCTTCCTCGAGTGCACAACATTGCTAAAATTTGTGGAGTAGGTGCAGAAGTTTTCAAGTTCAAAGAAATCAGATACGATCTGCTAGGAGCTTTGGAACAGAGCAAAGAAGATTGGGTTTATTACATTCAAGGACTCCCAACCATATACTTCAATCCTCCCATGCAAAAACCAAAAGGAAAGAATGAAAACTTTGGCTCAACAACAATGAATTTTTTCAATGGAAAAGGCATCAACACACTTTCCTTCTTTTATTTGATGGAGCTGCAACAGGTAACCTAGGTGTGGCAGGTGTGCGGGGAGTCATCTATGATTCTGATGGACAAAAGGTAGTTGATTTTTCCTAGGTCTTGGGGAAAAATACCAACAATAGAGTAGAAACTCTAGCAATGTACATGGGTTTAAAAATAACTCATGCACGAAGTATCCGATCTCTCGTGGTGCTAGGGGACTCTGAAATAGTCATAAAGGATCTTCTTGGCCTCTAAATCTCTTCAACCCATTCTTCCAGTGGCCTCTGCTCGGAAATAAACACCTTGAAATAACTCTTCATCAGATTATGATTTTTTCATATCCTCCTTTCTCAAAACAGTGAAGCAAATCATATAGCTAAAGCTGTGAAATCCTTAGAACATAGCCACCTTTTCAGTAACCAAATCCTCTCTTATGATTGTCTCCCTTAACCTTGCTTTAGTGACAAGTATCCCTCTCACAACTCAGTAATTTTTTCTTCTACCCCCTTTTTCTCCCCTATCCCTCCCCCCCTAACCTTCCTCTCTCCTCCTTATTCTTCCCCTCCCCCCTTTCCCCATCCCTCGCGGGCCCCTTCCTCCTCTTCCCCTTGCCCGAATGGGCCCCCCTCCTCTTTGGCACACAACTCCCCTCCCCATTCCACGTGCCTCCCTCCCTCCTCCCCGTGTCCTCTCTTCAACTGCATGTTGATGCAGGAGCATCTCAAGCGAGCCAGCGGGAGTCCAAAGACAGCTGGAAAAACGCCCAACACAAAATTTTGAATTTGCCTCGAAGTTATTGCGTGATCTTAAATGAGGCCATTAAGAAGAAGCGCACTTGTATAATGTAAACGGACCTTGAGCGATTCTCTCTCGTCCTTAGTAGGTAGAAGGCATTTATGGTAGTTAATGCAGATAGATAGAATTGAATGTTAGATTAGACAGTTTTAGAGCACAAGAGGGAAACATGATATAGACACCCTCATTGTGTATTGTAACATTATTATGAGCATGAAGAAGTGAAGAGAATAGAGGAGATGCAGAGAGCTGTGTGAAGACACCCATGTACAAAAATTTGAATTAAATAGAGAAAGCTTTGATTCAAATCCATGGCGTTGTGTTGGTTCTCCGTGTATGTATGCTAGATGTTATGCTCATGGTTATTTCACTCTTTTTTCTGTACATTATATTTTATGCTATGTATGAATGATTTCTTGTTGAATCTTTGAAATCTGAGAGGAAAGGGAAAATGAATGAGTTTCAATTGTTTCTCTATCTGAGCAAGAATTCCTGCAAGGAGTGCAATTGAATTGTCCACAAGGAGTGCGTCGACAAGGTGTTCAGAGGTTTGTCTCTTAAAGATCAGGAGAGATAGCTTTTGTTCTCATTCAAACAGAAGTGCAGTTAGGCACAAGAGTCGTGCAAGGAGGGCGCAGGCCGAGTGAAGCCTCAGGGTTGCGAACCTAAGCGAAGTATTGAGAGACTATTGTTGCAGGTGTGCGTAGAGTCGAAGGAAAGTCAGAGGACAAGTACCTTGGGAGTTTGAAGGAAGGCGTAGTGATGAGGGACCGCAGGAGGATGAGGTCCACAGAGAGAGACACCTGGTTTAGTTTGTGCAGAGGTTCACAAGAGAAAGAACGAACGGTCGAAATTCTTTGAAGAGAATTTGCGAAGTCCCATGAGCCGTCAGACCTCACGGAAGAGCAAGGGAGTTACCGCGAGTATTCCTAAAGGTTATAAGCTCAAGAGGAGCAGGACTGTAGATCTAAGACACAAGGGCCATTGGATTTGCAAGCAGATTCCCATTTCAGGATTTCGTAGGTGGAAGTCCTGTAAACTTTGCAACGAGAATCACGATATCCCAAAACGCGAAGTCTCGAAGGCTAAAAGGACGGTGTGGGACCATAGGAGACAATGAGGTGGACATGTGGCACACTATCGATGTAGAAGTCAAACTCCGTTGACCTTTTTCGGGTTTTCATGGGGTAAAGACCAGAATTCATTGTGTTAGGATTCGCGATATTGCGAAGTCCGAAGTCCCGACAGAAGTAAAGGGGCGTTGAAAAGTCAACCTTGTGAGCGTATCGAAATTTCGGAAAATCGGGTTTCGGGAATTGTGGGAACAAGATGCTTGACACTGCGACCGCCAAAATCGCGATAAGGAAAAGTCCGAAAGAGAAAGAGGAAGGGTCAGCGTTGACTGTTTTCGGGTTTCGGAGATTTGGAGACAAGGCGCTTGACCTACGGATTCATGAAAGTGCGAAGTCCGATCTCCCGAAGTACAAGGGGGGGAAGTTCTTGAAGTTGTCTGTGGGTATAGATTTCCCGAAAGGGAAATAGAAGAGCCATTGTCGAGAGCTCTTCAGGCCAGTGATAAAGGAAAGATTTTGTTGACGTGGACCTTCCGACCTGCGGGTTGAGGAAGGGGCGTACGTCATCATTTTTGGTATCAGAGAGCAGAGAGGTTCTTTGCTTTCTGTAGCAGAGAAAAAAAGCAATTTCACCATGCCGCCAAGGAGAAGGGACAGACAGACACCCGATCAGTCAGAGGAGAGGGAAATGATGAGAAGAAGAGGTAGGCAGATGACTGATCCAGCCATGGAGAAAGAAATGCGTGATCTACGAGCTAGACTCAAAGACATGGAGGCAACCCAAAGACACACAGTCAGTGTTGGGGATCTAAGTGATTCTGAAAGTAAAATTGAGCCTGAACATGAAGAAGAAGTTGCAGCTGAAGATGCAGCAAACAAACACTTGATCAGAGCTATTGCAAGAATGGGTGCAAGAGCGAAAATGGACATTCCAGTTTATGAGGAAAATCTGGATGCAGAGGAGCTTCTAGATTGGATTAGAGCTCTAGACACATACTTTGAATATGAAGATGTAAAAGAAGAGAAGAAGGTCAAACATGCTGTCACAAGATTGAAAGGACATGCAACATTGTGGTGGGATGAACTACAATTTGATAGACGCTGCAAGGGAAAGCAGAAGATCAAAAGCTGGGACAGAATGATCGTGAAGATGAAGGAAAAATTCATCCCCAGAGATTACCAGATTACTCTGTTCAGGAGAATGCAGAACCTGAGACAGAAGTTGATGACAGTGAAAGAATACACTGAAGAATTCTATAAGCTGAACATCAGGGCAGGTCATTGGGAGAGTGATGATGAAAAAGTTTCTAGATACATGAATGGCCTGAGATACGACATCCAGGATGAGATGAGCATGGTAACCATCCGAACGGTGGAAGATGCTTATCATATGTCTTTGAAAGCGGAAGAGAAGCTGAGCCGAAAGCAGATTCAAAGAGGCTGAGGCTGAAGTCAGCCCAGAGACAAATCGGTTGCCTAGGATAAATATCAGAAACCCAAGGACGACTGGAAGAAACCTCAGACTTGAACTGAGAGAGGTGGAACCTCACAGCGAGGGAAATATGTTGAACAGAGAGGGAAGCATACTGAACAGAGAGGAGATTATGCTAACAATAATACTTTTCCTCGTACTAGAGGTAGAGGAAGAGGAAGAGGTGGAGTAATAACATGCTTCACATGTGGAAAGAATGGGCACAAGTCTTACGAGTGTCCAAATAAAAAGAAGGAGAGTGGAGAGACTCACATCGCCGAAGCACAAAGGCAAGATGTTGAGGCAGAAGATGTTGAAGGCAGAAGATCATTGATGATGCAAAAAGTTCTTTTGATTCTAAAGAAGGAGGTGGAGAGTTCAGTCCAAAGAACCAGACTTTTTCGGACTGCTTGCAAGACCAAGGACAGGGTATGCAAGGTCATCGTGGATAGTGGTAGCATGGATAATCTTGTTTCTACAGAGATTATAGAAAAGATGGAGCTGGAGACAATTGATCATCCAAGCCCATACAAAGTTTCATGGCTACAAAAAGGACATCAGGTAACTGTCACTAAACAATGCTTAGTTGAATTCAAGATAGGAGGATATAATGATAAGATATTATGTGATGTCATTCCTATGGATGTTTTTCATATATTGTTGGGTAGACCGTGGCAATATGACAGGAATGTGATTCATGATGGGAGAATGAACACATACACCCTATAGAAGAATGGGAGGACTCACATGTTGCTTCCAATCAAGGATAAGGAGGTGAAACTGGAAGTAAGCAACACTGTACTTCTCATGAGTGGGAAGGAACTTCTTACAGAGGTTAAGAAGAAAGAGGATCCATAGTTCATTGTGGTCAGGAAACTGAATATTGTTTTGACCAGCACAAGAATAGATGATTTACCATAAGAGGTTCAGGAACTACTAGAAGAGTTCGTTGAAATAGTAGTGAATGAACTACCTCATTTGTTGCCACCGATCAGAAGTGTGAGTCATCATATTGATCTCATACCAAGATCCAATTTGCCAAACAAAGCCGCGTACAGATTGACGCTGCAAGAGAATGAAGAAGTCAAAAGACAAGTCCAGGATTTGTTGGACAAAGGTTTGGTCAGGGAAAGCTTGAGTCTGTGTGTTGTTCTGATAGTACTCAGTCCAAAGAAATATGGAGGCTGGAGGCAGTACTCAAGGGAGATTAACAAGATAACCATTAGGTACATATTTCCATTGCCAAGGATGGATGATCTGATGGATTGCTTGAGTAGAGCAAAGTATTTTTCAGAGATTGATTTGAAAAGCGGTTATCATCAAATCCACATGAGAGAAGGTGATGAGTGGAAGACAACATTCAAAACAAATGAAGGGTTGTATGAATGGCTTGTTATGCCGTTTGGATTAACAAATGCACCAAGTACCTTCATGAAGTTGATGAATGAAGTCTTGAGGGAGTTCATCGGAAAATTTGTTATTGTATATCTGGATGTCATACTGGTTTTCAGTAAAATAGTGGCAGAGCATCTGAAACATTTGGCTACAGTGATGCAGAAATTACAGTAGGAGAAGATGTTGATAAACATGAAGAAATCCTCATTCATGAAGACAAAGCTCATTTACTTGGGATTTGTTATTTCTGTAGATGATTTGAGGATGGACCTAGATAAGGTGGAGGTAATCAAGAATTGGCCATCACCGAAGAATATTTTTGAGGTGAGAAGTTTTCACGGATTGGCTAGTTTCTACCGGAAGTTCATCAAAAATTTCAGTGGAATTAGTGAACCGATGATGGATATAGTGAAAAAAAGAAACAAGTCTTTTCACTGGATAGAAGAGGCTGAGAATATTTTTAATCTGTTGAAGAGGAAGATTACGGAACAACCGATTCAGGTGTTTCCAGATTTCCAAAAGACATTTCAGGTGAAATGCGATGCAAGCGGATTTGTAGTAGGGGCAGTCTTGAGTCAGGAAGACAGGCCGATAGCATACTTCAGCGAGAAGCTGAACGAAGAGAAAGTGAAATACTCCACTTATGATAAGGAGTTATATGCTATCATACAGGCATTGAAGAAATGGAGACATTACTTGATCCCGAAAGAGTTTGTCTTATACAGTGACAATCATGAACTGCAATTTGTGACTCAACAGGAAAAGTTGAATCATAGACATGTTAAATGGGTTGAGTATATGCAAAATTTCACTTTTGTGATTAAACATATTTCTGGTACTGCTAACAAAGTTGTTGATGCTTTGAGCAGGAAGTGTTTGCTATTGTAGGAGTTCAAAGTCAAAACGTTGGGTTTTGATGATCTCAAGAACATGTACATAGATGATCAGGATTTTAAGGAGGCATATGAAGCAGCTGAGAATCCAATTCTCAGAGATAGAAGCCAATGGGTAGAATACATGATCAAGGAAGGATTATTGTTTAAAGGTAATCAACTGTGTATTCCGAAATTCTCCATGAGGGAGAATTTGCTAAAGGAGAAACACAACGGAGGATTGGCAAGGCACTTTGGTCACGAAAACATGTTCACAAAATTGAATGAGTCATATTTTTGGCCGGGAATGCGAGCAAACGTCAAGAGATTCGTGGACAGATGTAGAATTTGCTAGCATTCGAAGGGAAGGAAACAAAATGTAGGGTTTTACCAGCCATTGCCCATACCTGAGAGTCTGTGGGATGCAATTAGCATGGATTTCATATTAGGGTTGCCAAGAACACAAAGAGGTTTTGACTCAATATTTGTGGTGGTGGATAGATTTTCCAAGATGGCACACTTCATTCCATGTCAGAAGGCCACTGACACAACTCACATTGTGAATATGTTTTTCAAAGAAGTTATTCGACTTCACGACTTACCAAGGAGCATAGTTTCGGATCGAGACACCAAGTTCATAGGGCACTTTTGGAGGACCTTATGGAAGAAGTTGGGAACTAAATTTTTGTTTAGTTCGGCTTATCATCCTCAGACAGATGGACAAACAGAAGTGGTGAACAGAAGTTTGGGAGACTTGCTGAGAAGCCTGGTGACAGAACACCACAACAAGTGGGACAACATATTACCACAGGCAGAATTTGCTTATAACAAATCGGTTAACAGAAGCATAGGGCAGAGTCCATTTCATATTGTCTATGGCATGTAACCAAGAGGAATTTCTGAGCTGAGAGATTCAGGACAGATTGTAACTAGGAGCGCTAGTGCAGAAGATTTCGCAGAGGCGATGAAGGAACTTCACAGTGAGGTGAAGGAACATTTGCAGAGTTCGAGCCAAGAATATAAGCGCAGAGCAGATCAACATAGGAGAGAACTTCAATTTGAGGTTGGTGATTTAATTTTGGCACATTTGAGAAAGGAAAGGTTCCCGAGAGGAACATATAATAAGATGAAGATGAAGAAAATCGGACCATGTAAGGTCTTAAAGAAGTTTGGGACGAATGCATATGAGATTGAATTACCCGATGGGATCAGAATTTCTCCGATATTCAACATCTCAAATTTGTACCCATATAAGGCTGAGGAAACAGCAACAGGAGGTGAATGACCAGTGATCTAGTGGACAAAGCAGATGCTAGTTGCAGATAAGCCATAGATGGAGCACATACTGGACAAAGGGTCAGCAAGAAAACCACGCGAAAGTAATACTTTAAATATTTGGTCAAGTGGAAGGGCCATCCAGTTGAAGATGCTAGCTGGGAAAATGAAGTGGAGATCCAGAAGCATGGACACACCATATGCGAGCTCATGGATAGGAGACCATGAAAATTTTCAAGCCAGAGAGTATGATGCAGGAGCATCTCAAGTGAGTCAGCGGGAGTCTAAAGACAACTGGAAAAACGCCCAGCAAAATTTTTTGAATTTGCCTCGAAGTTATTGCACGATCTTAAATGAGGCCATTAAGAAGAAGCACACTTGTATAATGTAAATGGATCTTGAGCGATTCGCTCTCGTCCTTAGTAGGTAGAAGGCATTTATGGTAGTTAATGCAAATAGATAGAATTGAATGTTAGATTAGATAGTTTTAGAGCACAAGAGGGAAATGGGATATAAACACCCTCATTGTGTTTTGTAACATTATTATGAGCATGAAGAAGTGAAGAGCATAGAGGAGATGCAGAGATCTGTGTGAAGACACCCATGTACAAAAATTTGAATTAAATAGAGAAAGCTTTGATTCAAATTCATGGCGTTGTGTTGGTTCTTCATGTATGTATGCTAGATGTTATGCTCATGGCTATTTCACTCTTTCTGCTATAAATTTTCTTTTATGCTATGTATGAATGATTTCTTGTTGAATGTTTGAAATCTGAGAGGAAAGGGAAAAGTAATGAGTTTCAATTGTTTCTCTATTTGAGCAAGAGTTCCTACAAGGAGTGCAGTTGAATTGCCCGCAATGAGTGCGTCCACAAGGTGTTTAGAGGTTTGTCTCTAAAATCTCAGGAGAGATAGATTTTTTTCTCATTCACACAGAAGTACAGTTAGGCACAGGAGTCGTGCAAGGACGGCGCAGGCCGAGTGAAGCCTTAGGGTTGCGAACTTGAGCGAAGTATTGAGAGACTGTTGCTGCATGTGTGCATAGAGTCGAAGGAAAGTCAGAGGCCAAGTACCTTGGGAGTTTGAAGGAAGGCGTAGTGATGAGGGACCACAGGAGGATGAGTTCCATGGAAAGAGACACCCGATTTAGTTTGTGCAGAGGTTCACACGAGAAAGAACGGACGGTCGGAATTCTTTGAAGAGAATTCGCGAAGTCCCGTGAGTCGTCAAACCTCACGGAAAATCAAGGGAGTTACCGCGAGTATTCCTAAAGGTTCTAAGCTTAGGAGGAGAAGGACCATAGATCTAAGACACAAGGGCCATTGGATTTGCAAGCGGATTCCCATTTCGGGATTTCGTAGGTGGAAGTCCCGTAAACTTTGCAACGAGAATTGCGATATCCTGAACCGCGAAGTCCCGAAGACTAAAAGGATGGTGTGGGACCATAGGAGAGAGCGAGGTGGACAGGTGGCACACTATCGACGTAGAAGTCAAACTCGGTTGACCTTTTTCGGGTTTTCATGGGGTAAAGACCCGAATTCATTGTGTTAGGATTCACGATATTGCGAAGTCCGAAGTCCCGACAGAAGTAAAGGGGCGTTGAAAAGTCAACCTTGTGAGCGTATTGAAGTTTCAGAAAATCAGGTTGCGAGAATTGCGGGAACAAGTTGCTTGACACCACGACTGTCGAAATCACAATAAGGAAAAGTCCGAAAGAGAAAGAGGAAGGGTCAGTGTTGACTATTTTTGGGTTTCATAGATTTGGAGACAAGGCGCTTGACCTATGGATTTGCGAAAGTGCGAAGTCCGATCTCCCAAAGTACAAGGGGGGGAAGTTCTTGAAGTTGTCTGTGGGTATAGATTTCCCGAAAGGGAAATAGAAGAGCCATTTCCGAGAGCTCTTCATGCCAATTATAAAGGAAAGATCCTGTTGACATGGACCTTCTGACCTGTGGGTTGAGGAAGGGGCGTACGTCATCACATGTACTCACATTATGTCCCATGGAGATTCACTTGCCCCTCTTGACGATCAATCATATGCTTATGGCGTCACCTGCATCTCTCCATCCTGCATGAATTCATTCCAGATTGTGGGTGATCCTGGCACCCTATTCCATCAAGGGAACATCATTTCAACAATCATGGTTGCTCCAGCTATTTCTCAATGCCATTACTTGGCTCTTCAGGACGCCCGACTATCAATGTGGCTTGTATTCTCTCCCTTCTTATTATGTCTATGTTATTTGTTTATTCAGTGCCTTCCTGACCTTTTTTCTCCTCAGTCTCTGTGTTAATATGTGGCAAAGGTCAAGATCACCCTACTCTTGTCCAACTTGTGTTTCGGAGGAGCTCTGATAACAGTTTCACACTTTATGCACAAATGTTATAAGAGAAGAGGAGCACATAGATGCTCGTCACCACAATTTTTAGCTAGAGAACCAGGGGCTCCACGACGAAATGGAGAGTCTCCAAACATAGTTGCATCAGTAGAAAAATCGACATGACCAAGAATTGGTAATAGACTTAAGGGGAATTAATAGGAACACAAGGAAACTCGGGTTTGTCACCCAACAATTGGCTAACCCACAACAACGAGAGAATGATATCATCTCTGGTGAGTCTCGGCTCCCATCCACCTTTCACTCAGCATCCAACAACGACCACCCTTCTGCCCCTTCAACATCAAGACATGCAGAGTTTCACCATGCAGAAGAGAACCCAATATCGACACAAGTAGAACAACAGGAAGATCCAGAGCCTTCTCTAAACCATTAGTTAGGTTTCAAATGAATTACAAAATTTAATTACTTTTGAAATTGTATGTTTCCATTTTTACTTGGCAGAATTGTAGTTCTTATGGGTTGGTTGATACATTTTCTTTAGATATCCATAGACAGTTAGACTCTCATGGAAGAAATAGAGGATTTTTCACTCTTCCATATGCAAATTTTGAAGATCCGATGCTCTTTTTTTAATATACAATCCCCCAACCATTTATGTTAAAAAAAACATTTTACGGTCTCTTTTTGGGCAATTTCTTTATTGAAGAAGGTTGGGGGTTTGGTACCCTTATTTTTTGGTTGATTGAAAGGTTTACTATCTATAAACTTATTACCTCCTTGGAAACTCTTATCAACATTCTTATTAGAGTAAGCTCCCTCTTTCTTCTTAGGGTCAAACCTCTCAACCTTTTTCCCATTCTAATTCCTTGAATTCTCATTTCTTTTTTTATACTGTTCAAAACAGAGTTTGGCTTTCCTCATGGTTTCCTCCAATGTTTTTGGATTATGAAATTCAATTCGATCTTTATAAGAGCTAGGTAAGAAACTCATAAATATCTTAATCTTTGGTTTTTCATCCACAATGTACGGCACATAACACAATAAACTCAAAAATTTACTGCATAAATCTTTCATTGTAAGATTTTTGAGTTTCAGTTCGTAGAACTACTTGGATTTATCCTCATAATTGGGCTATCTTAGAATTTCTAGAATTTTGTTGGGCTATCTTAGAATTTCTAGAATTTTGTATGTTATTTTTATCAACATTTTGGTTGAATAATTTCTCTAGAAGAATTGTATTTAGTTCATCTTGAGTCTTTAGAATCCTTTCATTATCTCCTCTTACTATTTTTAGTTCTTCTCTTAGATCTGTTACTGTATTTATAATTTATGAATGCTTGTCATTATTCAAATCCACCTAGTGATGTCCATTACCTACATTCCCTTTTTCAGGACTCTCTTGACGACGTTCTTCTCCCTGAGCCTTAGGTACTTCTGTCATTTTCCTGCAAAATAAATTTATTTTTCTTCCTAGAGGTAAAAATAAAATCAAGAAAATTTTAGATTTTAGATTTTTGCTGTGATAACGCCCATAAAAAGGCCAAGTGTTGTAACTGACAACTCTGATACCATTATGTCATAGACCTTAAATTCCAATAAATAATTATTTTTTATTTTATATATATATATATATATATATATATATATATATATAACCATAATATTCTTTAATGGTTCTTTGTAAATATTATTGTCACATTTACTTTTATTCCTATCTTATAACTTTCCTTGGTTCCCTTATGATATGGAAAATTTCATTATCCATTCAACATTTTGATTATGATGATAAACTCATAGTGACTAAATACCTATACGATAAGACCTTTATCACCTTAACCTAGCTTGTTATAAGGTATTATTGTTGTTAATGGAACTATTCCATAGTCACCCATTATCGTTCACTTTTCTATGTTTATCTTAAGTCTCATTTCTTAAGGCCAATATTTGATAACCTATAAGATTAAAGTTATTACTTAAGTGGTGATCTCTATATATATGTTCGATGAGTTGGTTGCTAGCTATATCCCTTCTCCTATGGATATAGGTTTACAATTGGTGCTACCATGTTATTATACTTATAGTCTTCAATTCACTTTATACCATATGCTTATAAATGTTGTCTTATGGTAACTCTTCATATAAAATTAGATTTCAAAAAGTAGGTTTTATTAATTATGAAACAACAAATTTGGAAATGAATTATCATTGTAATCCAACCATTCATATTACACCTTTCCTTCGACATGACAACTCAGTATAGAGGAATTCATTTGGGTGTTTTACAAGGTTTAAAATCATGTTATGGTACATGTTTTCATTAAAACTTCGCAAACTCTTCCTCATTATCTCACGTCCTCTGTGGAGAATTTATCATGCAGTGGTCCTGCATTAGCCATGTATGGATGTTTCCATCTCAAGGAAAGTTATTCGGTTGTTGTCCTAACTCTACCACACTTATCTCTTTTTCACATTCTTCACTTCTTTCTCTTGGCTCTGTATGCTTCCTGAGAGTTTTCCCCTTTTACGAGTTTAGCGAGTGCAGGTTCAGATGCCCCCATTCTCATTTTTGTTTCCAGAGAAGTTTGTTGGGTAACACTCCAAGATTTTTGTAGTTTCCTTGGGATTTGTTAAGAAAAATCTCTTAACCATTTGTGTTTTCCTATACTATAGGGGTTGTTTAACTTAATAACATTTCTTGCATTTTACTCTTCAAAATAATAACTATTGTAGTTAGAAATGAATATTACTCCTCCAACCATATCTCTTGCCAACTTATTGACATATATGTTTCCTATTATGAAATGACTATAGGGTTTATATTAG
>ML783769.1:13221-55080 GCA_009831015.1 Picea engelmannii
AATAATGAAATAATGAACTAACGTTGAGTATGGAGAAACTATTTAGTCAAAGATCAATAATGAAAATATTTATGAGATGCATGGTTGTTTACTTATAATGATGATGGGTACCAAGGTAATGAGTACGAACTTATTCATTGCTAATAGATGTATTGATATCAAATACCAGATCAAACCATGTAGTCAATAATCAATGACAAAAATGCATGATTTATTCCAGAAATATTAATAATGACAAAAAAATCATCCAAAGTAGTTGGGGTTTCTAAATCAAACTCCTAGGGAAAAATGAGTTGATATCGATAGTAGTAGATTGATGGGAGAAAGGGAAATAATGATTCCCTACAAACCCACACCAGGTATGAAGAACATATATGTAACAACTTGGACTAGACTCAATGCAATGT
Organism: Picea engelmannii; assembly: GCA_009831015.1. Taxonomy (NCBI): domain Eukaryota; kingdom Viridiplantae; phylum Streptophyta; class Pinopsida; order Pinales; family Pinaceae; genus Picea; species Picea engelmannii. The sequence goes on from ML783769.1 coordinate 13,629, forward strand.
GTAAAAGATTATTTTTAATGTGGGACTCCCATGATGGTAGCATAACATGAAGGTTGACTGGAGCAACAACCATAACTTTGTTGTCTAGATAACTCAATCAAATGTCATTTGATGACGAAAAGGTGAGGATCACTAAAAGTGTATTAGGAACCGTAGAGGTGATGCCATACAAGGAGGGTGAGTGTGACTCAATCACCTAGTGAAAAAATCAACAAATGGGACGAGTCAAAATGTGTAAGGTACCAAATGTATTATGCAAAGAAGAACATAATAACTATGACGAATACGAGTAGAAACAACGAAATATAGATAACAGTAACCCCAGAAATGATACCTTTATTGATAGAAAGGAAAGTTCTCTTGCCTCTTTGAGGGGGCAACCTCTAGCAGAGAAGAGCTCAATTACAAAACAATTATCAAGTCAAGACTTTCTCTTTCCTTCTACTCCTATTTATACTAATTCTATCTTCTAAAGAACATTTTAGAGGAAGACCTTTCTAGAAGCATAAACTTATATTAAGTCTTCTTACATTAGACTTGTTCACATTATTATATAGGCCTTATTTACTAATGTCAACATTTATTACATAGAAAACATATTATTCCACCTACGTGAGGGGTTAGGGAGGTTAGGTCCCTAACATGGTCTCCCCCTTGATAAGAAGCCTTGTCCTCAAGGCTTGAGATGGGGAAATTGTTGCAGAATGGTAGCCAATTCCCATGTGGCATCTTTTGGTGTTGTATCCTTCCACTAAACTAAAAATTCCTTGACGATGTACGATAATGGAGATGACGCTCACGGTGGTCCAGTATTTATTGGGGTTGTAACCAAATGGATTCTTGTTCATCCAATTCAGAGAGACTGGTTTGAGTTTGGCGCTTAGTTCAATCACTTTATTTAAGAAAGAGACATGAAAAACAAGATGGAGCTTAGAGTAACTGGGCAGAGCTAATTGGTAGGCCACAAATCCCATGCACTTGAGAATTGTATAAGGACCATAAAAATTGGGAGTAAGTTTCTAACGATGTTCAACTTTGAGTGAAGTTTGCATATATGGTTGCAAACAAAGAAACACCTAGTCCCCTTTAGAAAATTGATGTTTTTAACAACCCTTATATTATTGTTGCTTCTTGTGATTCTGAGCCACAACCAAATTTTCTTTGAGGGTGTGGAGAATAGTAGCTTGGACTGTAAGTGTGTGGCCGACGTCCTGAACCTTGGATACACTAGGAAGGTAGGATAGAATAGACAATGGATTTTGATCGTAGATCGCTTCAAAGGGAGTCATGCGAGTGGTGCCATGGTAACATGTGTTGTACCACCCTTCATCTAGTGGTAACCATTGATCCCATTGATTATTTTGTGGGATGAAAAACACCACAAATATGATTCCAAGCATTTGTTAACAGCTTCAGTTTGTCCATCAGTCTGGGGATGATAGGTCATGTTGAGATGCAGCTGGGCTCCTTGAAGCTTGAACAATTCCTTCCAAAAATTGTTGGTAAAAGTGGGATCACGATCAGAGAGAATAGGATGAGGTATTCCATGGAGTTTGAAGATATTATCCATAAAATTTTGAGCCATTGTGGATGCAGTAAACGGGTGTTGGAGGGCATAGAAATGAACATATTTGGAAAGGTGATCTTCTAAAACCATGATGACAAACTTTTTGCTCAATTTGGGTAAGCCGACAATGAAGTCCATGAATATATCCATCCATATAGTAGATGGAATAGGGAGCGATTGGAGTGTTCCTAGATTTTTCAATGTTTCTCCCTTATTGATCCAGGTGGATATCAATGTCCACCCACCTCTTCCACTAACTCCACGGTTCTCTATATTCTTGGCATTTTTTCTATGGTGTTTTGGGTCACAAACTTCATGGGCCATTTTGAGGCCCTAAACGATGTTTTTTTCACATTTGAAGGGCCAGAGGTAGTATTTGGCATACCTCAACCCTAGCCAAAAGTTTTAATCCTCAAATAGTTCTTTCCAATAAGATATTATGCACCCCAAACAAAGATCGTATGAAAAATTTGTGCCCCCGAGAAGTCGACATATCAACTAACCACCTTGGGGCCCATGATAATTTTGGCGTTTCATCTTCTAGGGTTAGGGTTTTGATGTTTAGGGTTTTTGTCTCTTTTTTTTTGAGGATTCATGATAGAATTCCCTTTTTGGCCTCTTTGTAATAATATTTTTGTGAATGAGCATAGTCGACATCTCTTTCTTTTCAGAGATAAGATACCACCATTCTAGCCAGTTTGTGTTCTATAGTATCATGTTATTTTATTCATTAATAGAAGTTGGGTTTCACTGTATTTTTTTGTTCTCAACTATAATTTAGTTTATATCTCATTTCATACTTCATATAATCTGGATCAATGGTATCAAAGAAATATTCTCCTTTTTACTCTTTGTGCATGTCCTCGATGAGGTTAGGGTATAGAGAGTTGGATCTCGAGCTAGTTTCACTTGGGGACGATTTCTCTCACTCGCCCAATCAACCTACCATGGCGGAAGAAAAGATAGATAATGAAGTAGGAGATCCTATCAAGGTTTTTCTTGAGGAATCCCTCACATGACAGAGGAACGAAATGATGAAAAACGTTTCCTAGATCCTTTAAAGACTGCTAACATGAACCTTCAACAAGCAACCATTTGGGAGTTGTGACACCCTTCAAGGTGTTAACACTCTATAAATTTGTTTGGCTAATAAAACAAAATGACATAGGTAACCTACAAACCAACTTTAGAGCTAGGTACTAGCCTACTCATCTTAGAGAGGGCTCCCTCCTATCACTTGCTATTTCTTTGACAATCAATGGCTAGGTTTTGTTGTTTTGGGTATTTTTTTTATAATTTTGCTAGCAAGGAAGGGGAGGGACACTTAGGGCTATGGAGTCAAACTTATGAAAATGAATAGAAGCACTGACTGGTTGGTAGAACTCTCCAGAAGATAAAGGATAAATGAGGCGATAAATCTTAGTTATAATTTGTAAATTTGCAGAGTGTAGGAAGAAAAGAAAACATATAACTGCATCATAGCATTAAATAAATGAATTATGAACTAGTTAGGAAGAACTTAACACAGTGTAAATTGCTTCAGTCGAGAGCATCACAAGATGAATTATGAGCCTTTGACTATCCAATTCAAAGAGAAGATAGTGAAAGTGAAATCAGAAATACAGGAAATACATACAAAGAGAGAAGATAAAACTCATATCACCACCATTAGAATCTTTTCATGGAAACTTAAAGACTTTTTCATGTGTATTCAATTCAGCTTCAAAAAATTACATTCAAGTTCCAAATAGATAATGTTGTGCCCTTGCACTTCTGCCAACACTAATACATTTGGAACCCCTAATATTTATACAATTCGAGTTCCTTCAGTTCAAAACCGATTACAATAATTGAAATGAAATGCTTCAATTTCTGAAACTGATTACAATGATTACAAATGACAAATTCGGTTTTGAAACTGATTACAATAATTAGCAAGAAAACGTTTGGTGATCCGGATCCTGACTCCTCTAACGCTTGAGTCTCGTCCTTTGTCACTTGTTCTTCTCTAGTCTTCCACCTGATCTTCCATCTTCAGTGACACCTCGACATCATTTACTAGACCGGAAACCTACACTTTGTCTTACCCATCCATACTATCTCCTTCCATTACAAGTCAGAAGGGATATCATAATCTATAATTTCTTTGATTAGGATCTCCAGGTCAATGAAGGAAGCATATGACATGACTGGTAGTCCAAGTTTAATTTCTTTGAACTAATTCATAATCTCAAAGTCTGTAATCAAATGCTCAGCGAGGGAAACTCCTTTTATATTTTCCTCCAAGGTTTCAAACTTGGAGTGATCCATTCTGCACTGAGTGAGGGGAGCATTGTATTCTTCCTGATCATATCATTTTCCTTTTCCATCCCAAAATGGTGGGAGGCCTTTGATAAGCAATTCCTCAAACAAATCTTTGAATTCTTGCACACTTTTCTCCATATGTGTTGCCTTGGTCTGGAATGATTTCAACAAGTTATGTTTAGCAATAACTCTCCTAGCCTAGATAATCAATGTAGTCATGTCTTTAACTCCAATAGTCTGAATTTCTGTAGTAGGAATGGCGTTGAGTAGATTTATGGAATTTTGGGCCCATTCTAATGGCTTCTTTACTAAGGTTTCATTTACAACAGTGCACCTACTTCTGGCTGTGATGGTCATGTTGTCTTTATCATTGATGAAATTCAAATACACTATGAACTTGGCAGCTTCAACAACTATAGAATCCTAGATGATATGCTTGGCTCCGTGCAACAAGCCTTTGCCTCTTAATATCATCTTCAACTTGTCTATCCTTTCCTGCAATGATTCATTCTCCTTTTGAAATTTAGCCTTTCTTTCATCCTTTGCTTTCATTTTCTACTTCAATTTATCTATGCTCCCTTTTAGCCCTTTGATTTCTCCTTCTTTCAGGCTAACTTGTGACATAGCCTGGACAAGCCCTTCAGTGTTTGGCCCAACTTTTGTAGTAGGAGGGACAACTACAGCCCTATTCAACAATTATGTTTGCTCTTTTGACCACTTCACCTTTTCTCATTCTAATTGCATCACTCTAGCCTTGTAGTCCAATGCCTCTTGACGAAGTGTTTCATTTTCCTGTTCTAGAGAAACCAATTCTTGTGTTTGTGGATGCTCTATGGCAGAGATTTTCAGTTTCTTCTTCAAGATTTGAATCAATTTGTTTTTTTCATCCAATGAGGATTTCACCCCTTGTGGACCTTTAGATTCCAGCCTCTTGACATGAGTCTGCCAAGCTCTGCTAGATGCCTTTTCTTCCGTCAACTACCCTCCCAATTTCATTGCATAAGATGAAAGTTTTGAATTCTTCAAGATTAAACTCAGGTAGTAAGAATACAACATATCATTGGTGTTCATATGGAATTTGAGTTTGTCTGGAGCGTTGATGTTGTCATACCTTATATTTATCTCAGATACTTTCTCTTCATCTGCAACTGCAATGTTAAAGGTCGTCTTCTCAATATCCCTTACTGTGAACAAAAAAGATTTGTGTTGAGAAATATTTTCCACTTCAGGGACTAAATCCCTCATCTCACCCAGAGCCATGTTTCCTTTCTTAGCATATTATTTTTCCAATTCTTCTTTAGATTGATAAGCTGCCCCAAATGCTTTATCAAAGATGTGTTTTTTGTTGCTAAAAGTTCTTGAGATGCCTTCACTTTGGAGTTTGATTTCCTTTTCAACCTCTACAGTGCTAGTACCACTCTCCACCATATCCATATTTACTTGTTCTTTAGGCTCTTCCTTCTCTAAATCCACTATCTGTGAGGACTATGTAATCTTCATCTTCTTAGGAGCAGTCTGTGAATCACTCGTGCCCATGGACTCTGAACTGCTTCTCTTGTTGTAAACACTCATCTTAGGAACTTTGACTATCAGTTTCTGAGGAGATTTTTGTGTTTGACTTCTTTGCAGGGTTGCCTCCACTTGTTGTGTTTGAGCTGGTTGTAATATTGCTTCCATATCATCACAGACTTCTAGGTTTTCCATCTTATCAAAACCCTCAACATGTTCATGCTCATAAGGGGCATGTGTGTTCATCAATATCCTCTTAGATATGATTTGGTGTGGATCATATCTCCTTCCCTGTAGCTGTGAAAAAACAAACTCTTTGAGGTTTGCTTGAATCTGAGATAAGACTAATCTAGTTTTGGAAATGAAAGGGCCAATGATAAAAGGGAATTTGAGGTTGGAGGCTTTGTGCAATTTTAGGAAATTCTTTGTCTCAGATATAATTCTTTGCCTGATGAATTTAAGGGAAAAGACTCTAGGGTTCAGAAAAATATTCAATAAATAGGGGGATTCATGACAACCATAAACCCAGATTACTGTTGAGTGCATGAATAACACCCAATCCCCCACTCCGTTATCTGAATTTGCTTGTAGATAGCTCCTCATGTCATCCAGAACTCTAGGTAGGCTGGTGTTGAAAATAAAACTGCAAACCCAAGGATAAGAGATCTTCTGTCGTGACATGGAAACCCGGCCTCATTTTTTCTTTTCTAGCACAAATCCTGATATACACGAGCTGTAGTGGAGCAAAAAGCATATACACATCTTGTATAATTGATAGGGAGCGTATATGTGGAAAATTGTATATTTTTAGCTCTGGATTCATCAAAAAAGGATGATAAGTCTGCATAGGGAAATGGAAAAAGGCCCTCTGTGCAAGATAGAAATGGTGAGAAAAATCTTGCTATAACAGATGCCCCCTAATGTGTGAGATCATAGGAGTATCTGCAATGGCTGAAATACATTATAAATAACCCATAAGTGGAGTGGTAGAGAACCAGTTGGACGAACTCAATTGCTTGTTACATTATGTATTGACTTTGCATACATGGTTTCCATGTGGAACAAGAGCATTAGACATACGGTGGAATATGGTAGCATAGAATTAATGATGTGACAATTAGCTGCAGGAGGCATCAATAAAATTCTCTATAGGGGTTGGAAGAGTAACCAATCGGTAGAGAAATCTCTGTAGCGAGATCAGCTTCCTAAGGCCATGCTAAACCCAAAATTATGATGACACAAGGACTCAATAACTTTGTGCTCTATTCAAAGGCGACACGACTGTTGCTAATTACAATATAGTACTCCATTCCTGCCCATATTTTTTTAGTTTTTTCATAACAAACGAATGCTATGATACAAAGGAGGGAACAAGTGTCATAAGTAAGCAAAACTAGTTCCAGCAGTGGAACGTACCTATGATGTTGCAAGGAAATGCATGCGGGATATGGACACTCGGGGTGATGTTCCCTCCAGGGTATAGGGTGTCAAATTGCGAAGGATATAAATAAGGCTCTGCTTGGTTGAGGATGAAAACTTCTTAGGCAATGATTTATAATGCAAAGCGAGAACCAGTTAAAGGTTCAATACTACAAGCGAGGGCATGAGATGCAATCACAACTTAACACCAAAAAATGTCCTTTTTTTTATATCTTTTAGTCTACTTGGTGTGAAAAAGTGGTAAACTTGTGCCAAATAGACATCTTTTCAAATCCAATTTACGAGTGTGAAAAAGACAAGTTCACTCGGCAATCTTTTCAATTTTTGGTAGCGAGTCGGAAAAGTGATTAACTAAGACTCATGACCCTTCAAATCCAACTTTAACGAGTGTGAAAGGGACAAATCATGTGGCTATCTTTTTCAGTTTTTGGATGAGTCGGAAAAGAGCTTAACTGAGACTCATTTTTCAGTCTTAATCAACGTGTAAAGGGGGAGGCCAAGGTTCCCGTTTCGGCCTTTTGCCAAAAGTCAGTACCTTGTGGATAGCTGACAAGAGCTTGGCAAAACCCAAGGCTTTCCAAGTCAAAGAGGAGAAGGTGCTAACGGAGGATACAGTCTCTGTGATGGTTCGAATAATGTCTCTTAATGGAAAAGAGATAGGTGGGGGAATGGGATGTCCCATCAGGTCATCCCAATCGAAAGGAACCTAGTCAGGACTTGGAGGGAGAGCATTCAGGGGAAGAATAAATATCTCTCGTTCAAAAGGGGGAGGATTTGAAATATTGATGACATGACTGAAAGGTGCGTCATTCTCTTCAGGGAGAGTAGGGTTGTCCAGAGATTGCACTAGTGTGGCCACTTCTTCAATTATAGGTTGAAGAGGATGCATAGTAACAGGGGCAAGAGATGCTTCACCCTTAACAAAGGGGGTGAGGTCGGGAGAATATTGCGTCGGTGGAACCACCAAGACGATAAAGGGAGAAGTGGTGTGAAGAGAAACCATAGATGCCTCTAAATATGAAGGGCTCTTGGGTGAGCCCCACACTTCTGGTATCTCGGCAGTAATCAGACACAAACAAGTAAGGTGACTTCCTTCACAAGTCCTGCAAAATAATTTAGGCTTACGTCTAAGGCATTGTGGCTTCTTGATGTAACTAGCAGGGGAAAGAGAGTCATCTCCTGTATGATGAATAGAAGCGGGAGACGAGACGTGGCTATGATTTGGGGAAAAAAGAACGGTGCCCCCAACATAATTGGTAGAGGTTGGGGGCAAGTTGTCGACGTGGTTTGTAGAAGAAGTCAACCCATCTCCGAAATGACTAGCAGAGGTTGGAGATGGAACACTAGTATGACTGAAAGTGACTAGGCTGGGGATAGATGGTGGCATTTGATTCCATGGTCCAGGGAAAGATTGATTCTAAAAAATTGCATGCCAGGCAGGATCTTGGTATACCTCTTTCCCTAGCCCAGAAAGGTGATGGTTCATGCCAAAATGGTCCGAAGAGGTTTGGACGGGCATTGTCACTGAGGTCTGTGAAGAGACCAAGGTGGGATAAGAATTATTCAAGTGAGGATATATGTTGTCCCCTTGTGAAGGGGTCCCATAAAGAGGGTATCCCGAACCGTAAAACTGGTTCTCTTCATATGAAAGACCTAGTGATAATTGAGGACCTGTCATGGAAAAAGTGTTCGAAGGAACTGACATGGCGGATGAAATATACATGGGTGGGGTGTAATAAGTGGGATAAGAACCCATCTGAGTACTAGCTCCTGAAAGAGCATATATATTATTGGAACCATAGGGGGGAAGGTTCCACCCTCCCATGGGGACATGACTCATATCAAACGAAGCAGTAGGCATCGGAGCCATGGTGTCGTCGGGTCCAATGCTAGGATTCATATATGTGGTCTAGGGAGAGGGTTGCACGGGGGGAGGCATATCAACAAAAACATGGCTAGAGACCCAAGGTGTGAACTGAGTGTTGTAGTTCTGCATACCATTGTAAAAAACGAAAGGGTCTGTCCCCATGAAATTAGCAGGTATCATGGGGTGGGTAGCAGTGAATGAGGGAGAGAAAGAAACTCCATTGTCCATAATGATGAAAACCAAAATAGATTCCTAAGTTTAGATAGTATTCAAAAAGCATACCAAAAATTCAAACGGCCAATATGCATGCAAACGGGCTAAAGTGGCTGAGTGGCCTCCCTCGCTAAAGAAGGTATGTCTCATCCAAGAGGGGCCTAAGACTCCCTGCTAAAGTTTGGAGGTAACAAAATCAGTTATAAGGGCCCTCATAGACTTAACAACCAGTCGATCGGATCCCCCCGGAGAGGTAATCCTCCATAAAGGTTGTGTGTTGTCCAACCCCTATCCGACTCAAGATACAAACAGAATAACCCCTACAAGTAACCTATGAGATACCTAAGTCAAGCAACTAATAAACCACTATATAAATGATGCACAAGTGAGTAGTCATAAGTCCGGATCACAGTATGGGCAGGGTAGAAAAGCCCAAAACATTGAAAGCACCACCTCTCACAGAGGTATAGGTACTAGAAATATCCCCAAATATGAATAAATTCACATAAATATCTCTGACGCTAGGTGAGTATCCAAAGGTTATCCCTTCAACTAACTTCACACAACCTCGTGATTAACTCTGGTGTGAGCGGAGCCTCCTGATGTTACCAATTATACAATGGACTTATCAACTCCCTGTCTCAGACACATATGTTGATTTAATTTTCTTGGAGAAGTTTACTCACAAGATCCTATTCCAAGGCACTAAATCCTAGGCTAGTTTGTGCACCCTAAAAATAAAACCATGACTAATCAATTTTAGTTTAAAGCGTAAATTTTATTGGTCGTGGTTACTCAAAAAGCTATGGAAGTGAAACTCATGGTGTTATGACTCTGCAAGAAAATAAATACGGATATAATGCAAAGTCTATCTTTAACTTTTCAATGAATGATATGTTAAATAATAACAGTGCAGTCTTCAATTTTAACTCTGCAATTCAGAAGTAAAATGCAATCTTTCACTAAATGTGCTAAGCTAATGATAAAGATTCCAAGACAGAAATGCCAACCAATGCAAAATGCCTATTTGTTTGTATTTTCAATATACTAAAAAGAAAATGCATGGACTGATGAGCAACCTGATATATAAATTCTACTGTGTATAAAAGCAATAACTCGAGCAGAACACCAAGCAGCCAAGCAAACAACCCAGATAAGAAGGACAAATAAAAAATGGAAAATAAAGAGAAAGACTTTGCCCAAAAATTCAACTCCAAACAGGTTTCTTGTCATCCCAGATAATCTCAACAGGCACAATAGAGACCTAAGAAGGCACAACAATCTTCAAATCCCACCCAACAGTCACTAAACCAAGCAAAAAAATAAAGGGGAAGTGGTATATGCGACTGTTCAGGAGAACAGAGCATATATACGCTTCTTTCAATGAGACAACAAGCGTGTATACTCGACTGTCAAGGCAAAAAGGGTGTATACGATTTAAAACAAGGCCATGCAAGGGAAAAAGGCATAAAACTTAGACTCAGAGTGAACATAATCTGTCAAGTAGTGATACGACAAGAAATACAAAGGAAAGAGCAATGTAAGAAGAAAAAGTAATTCAAGCCTTAGAAGGAAGATCTCTCCCTAGCGGAGTCACCATTTCTGTTACAAGGGAAAAACTCTCTATGGCCAAGGGTAAACCACAACAGATAGGTATGACTGTAGAAATCAATTCAATTCCAACATATGCTATATAGACTAATGTTCAATATAAGAAAGAGGCCTACCTCGATCCAATGTTTGATGATGTTCCACCATTGAGCACTTTGACCCAAAGCTTTATACCTGCAAGAAGTTCTCAACAAACAAGTAGAGTAAGTACATAGTGATGATATAAAAGGGGTTAGCACATAATATAGCATAATCCATTAATAAACATTACAAACACACCCATGGATAATAATCATATATTTGTAAGATACCAATAGGATGAGAAAGGAGTATTTCTATTAATAATTGATCAGCAGAAGTGACAACATTACAGACTTCCGTGTTGGCACGGTTCGAAACCAAGAAACCAATTTCCTTCCAACTGGGTCTCCACCACTTCAATCCTCTACCAAAGGAAAGCTCATAGGAAAGAGGCAATGAGGTCCTCTCAACAATAGGGAAAGACCTTGGGGGTTGAAAACTGTGTTCAGACTTGAGGGACAAAGGGATGCAGACTCAATATGAAGTAATTTCTCCAGAGTAACTTTGCTCTCAAAGTTGAATGCTTTCTCCTCTTTTCCATAGCTCGAAATTGTTCTCTTATATCCTTCAGAATGCAACTGAAGGGCCGAGTCAGAACGTTTCCAGTATATGGAAGGCCAAGGATCGGAGATCTTCTATCGTGACATGGAAATCCAACCTCATTTTGAATTTTTTGTCACAAATCTCGATATACGCGAGCTGTAGTGGAGAAACAAGCGTATATGCATCTTGTATAACTGATAGGGAGAGTATATGTGGAAAAAGGTATATTTTTAGCTTTGGATTCATCAAAAAGGGATGATAAGTCTGCATAGGGAAATGGAAAAAGGCCCTCTATGAAAGATAGCAATGGTGAGGCAAATCTTCCTATAACAATGTCTTCATAACTCCAGGAAAAAACATCAGAAAATTATTTCATTAAATCGATATATCTTTGTTTGACCTATGGGCTAAGTGTCTTGGACAAATTGATGATCTTGGGATCTTCCTGAGTCCCAATATTGCAATCTTCAACATCCCCATCATTTGCAGCAATTTTGGGATTCTTGGCCACATCATTGTTGTCAAAGAGCTTTTCTAATGGGAACAGGCCTTTGGGAATAATGTTATTTTTTAGCTGCATTATATCCTTACCAACAATCTAATTCTTGAAATAACCATAATTTGCAAACACAACTTCATCTTCTTCTTCACCACAATATTCCTCATCAATATTCAAATTTTCAAAATCACCCTCCATCTTAAGGAATATTTCTATTTGTTTTTCATCTTCGAAAACTTGCCAGTACTTAATTTTATTAGGAACTGTTGGTCTATGTTTGACCTCAATCTCATATCTTTTGTTAGGAAAAATTGCAATTTTGAAAACTGAGGCTGAATTAACCAGGGCATCAGCAATTTGATTCTGCCCCCTTGGAATCACTGAAAGATTATACTCTGGAAATTCTTCAAGAAGACCAAGCACTATATTCATATAGGCTCTTAATCTGGGATGATTTTCTAGATATATACCCGTTATCTGATTTATAATAATCTTTGAATATCCATGTACAATTATCCTCTTAGCACCCATTTATTTCAAAGTATTCAATTCCAACACTAATGCCTCATATTCAGCTATGTTATTTGTCCAATCAAATCCAATATTATAAGAACAAAGTTTGGTACCTGATTTAGGGGGGTTAATACACACACCAACCCATGCTCCTTCTCTGCTGACATCTCCATCAAAGCTCAAATTCCACATCTCTTTTTCTTCTTTATTTTGTTGATCTGAAAATTTCTTTTTTTATTGATCAGGTTTTTCTTTGATAGCCATATCAGTCTTTGGCACCTCCTCTTTAAAACTCAAATCATTAAATAAAATGGAAGAACCAATCTCAGTTTCCACAGAATAAATGGGATGGTCTTTTGGCTGGGCTTTGTTACCGACCATGTATTTGAGCAATACTTCCCTATACATGTAATGTTCCTGACTTGGCTAGTCTAGGAAACGCTGCTAATGTGTGTGTAGGATCAATGGTCTACAACATATAAATGATCATACAAATAATAAACATGACAAAGGACTGCAAAGTTTGTATTATGATATCTCTGTGGATTACAAAATGGTCGAATGCGACTGAATAAACTGAAAATACTTGACTAGATCAACAGAAAAAGGATCTTAGCCGAAATACAAATACGCAACTAAAAGATAATACCCAGAATATGGGAGCACTACGAAATCAATGGATGTGTTGGGACTATGGCAGCTCTGATGGTAACTGCTGGAAGTCTGGAAAGTTCGACCTGGGAGATATACTTCTCAGAATGGCCTGGAAACTGTCCTAAATGATGTGCCCTTCTCTAGTCCTCAGTACTAGTATCTGTCAGACCCATCTGCTGGTGAATCTGGACCCCAGATGGATACCCCTGGGGGAATGATCCCCTCTTCTTCTGGAAAAATGCATCCTAGTGATTCCACCATAGGAATCAGATGAGATATGTCTCAAAATGACTGCCTTGGTCTACTGGGAAATGGGTCGGAAGGGTTTCCCTGAATCTGGTCTAATGCTTTCTCTGGAACCCAGAATGTGCCCTTCAAAAGTGTCACACGTCCAAGTTTGGAAAATGCATCCCAGTTGATTCCTCCACCATAATCTGACGAGGAACCAAGAAAAATATGTGCCTTTCCCTCCTCTCAAATGGGTTGGAGGGAAATCTCAGAATTCTCCCTGGATGGGATAAGTCGACTAAAAACCCTCTCAAAAGTTGCGCCCTCACTCTGTATGAATACGCCCTTGCTACTGAACACTGTGTAACTGCTGCTGAAGAATGGTGGAAGACCTGAATGATCTTCTCGGTGACTAGGGTGTGTCTCTCAACACCAAAATCATCAAACTGGTGTCTTCCTCATGGAATCCAATGAACTATCTCTCATGAGATGCGCCTCTTCTCCTCAATGACAAGTCATAATTTGCATAATGATGAATTAGGTCACTGACCCTTCCTTTATAGCTTTCCAAAACCCTAAATCATTGTTGAAACCCCCTATCAGGTGGTCTCCCTGGTGGAATTTCCTCAACGACCTATTGATGTCATCCCAATAAATTCTTGATCTCCATATGGTACTATTGTCGACCTTCTGAATCCTTCTAAGTAGTGATCAAGCATTCTACGGCATATGCTACCTCCCCATGTATGAATATCCTATCCATCCTCTTGGTTGAAACTGTCCTGGGTGCTCCTGTTGACATACCTCTTAGAACAACCTTCTTCCCATCCTGATCTCTGAATCCCATTTCCAAGGTTTGGTAGTTGGTGGTGATTTTTCCCAAGGTAATCATCCACTGAACTCCTAACACCACATCTGTGTCTGATAGGTCAACCACATAAAATGTGTCTCTCACTGTGTAGTTTCCTAACTTCATCTATAAGTTTGTAACTCTGTCTAGACACTCCACTGTGTGGCCATATTCTACCGCAACATCAAACCCCTCAAACTCCTCTATTTGAAGTGCTCGTCTCGATACTAGTGAAGCATCGATGAAGTTGTGGGTGGCCCCACCATCTATCAGGGTGATTGTCCATTTCCCCTGAATAATCCCTCTAATATGGAGGGGATCATACCTGGGAACACGAGAAAGGGTCGCTATGACTCCTCCCTTTGTTGGTTTCCTCCTGTTAGCCTTCTCTGGCAGTTGTGGGACTATTGGAGGATGGGCTCTTGTCAGTGTCGGTGGTATACATGGAGGTTGCTCCTCTGTTGGTGTTGAATCCTCCTCTGAACTAGTGGATCCACTATCGTTCTCCTCCTCCTCAGTGTCCACGTTGTCTGTTGCTACCTCAATATAATGAATCTCTCCCTTGCCCATGCACTTGTGGCCTGGGACCCAAGGATCTCTGCAGCTGAAGAAAATCTTCTTCCTCATAATCTCTGGCCTAGTCTCATCATCCAACTTCTTCTTTCCCTTCCATTCTCTCTGGAATGGCTTCTGTTATCGATCCCTTTGGGACACAAATGATTTGGAGAAATTTTTAGTCTTTGGCACTGAGTCTGCCAGATCTCAAGTGTAAATGATGGCATCCTACAAAGTGGGAGGCCTGTATGCCTTCACCCATCCTCTCAAAGGCTCTATGAGTCCTTCTATGAATAACATGATCAACCTGGGCTCTGATATATCTGTCATTGCCACGGATATCTGCTGAAACTCTTTGATGAATGCCTCTGTTGTGCTAGTTTGTCTCAATTGGGCTAGAGCCCTGAAGTGTATCTCGATATCCTTCCTATCAAACCTGTCCATGAGCCTATCTATAAACTCCCTATAGGAGGTGATGCGACTGTGACCCAATGTCACCAGTTCATGATACCACCACTCATGTGCCTCAACCTCTAAGTGTAAGGTCGCGAAACTGATGGCCTCTGTCTCGGTCATGTGGTTGAGCTTGTAATACATTTCTAGCTTCTGTACCCAAGCTCTGGCGATGTATTTGGACGATCCGTCGAAAGAAGGGATGGTGTGTTTCCCAACTTTTCGGATGAAATCTAGGTTATGCCCCTGCTGTTGTTGTGGTCCTCCCCTCTATGGCTCTCTGGTGCGGTTCTTGAGAATGAGTCCACATTACTCGACTAAGGTCATGTACCGATGGAAGTCACAACCCAATGTTGCGTACTCCCTCCTATACTCTGCAATTTCGTCTACATGAGTGGGTGGCCTCTGTGTTATCAGTGGTAGTGTTGCTACCAGGAGTGCCCTCTAAAAACTGGGAAACTGGGAAACAAGGGAGTGCCCTCAGTTTAAATGGGCAAAGTTTAACTGCAACTCCTTTAAAATTGAAATCGGATGGCCTACGTGAAGTTTTAAAACAGTTAGGCGAAACTAAATCAATCATAAAATTCTGTGTATGCAGAGTTTTGATGCGAAATGACAAGTGGAGTCTTAATAGGTACCACAACGCATCAAATCTAGATTTAACATACCAGGAGTAATCATACCACCTTGTCATCACCATTTCGCTTAACGTTCGGTGGTTAGCCTTCCATCATTATGCCAATTGACATATGGATTGTGCGAAAATGCGGGCTCTGATCTTTCCAAGCTTATGTGTTTTCGGTGGTTAATCGAGCTTTGCTTTTCTCTTTTAACCACCGAAAGCCCCATTTTTCGGTGGTTAATGAATGCCTATGGGTTTTCCTAAACCACTGAAACCTGTAACCTCCCCTAAAATTGACAAACTTGACTGTGCTATTTTAGGAGATAACATTGTCACTATATTCTGTCAATGCTTTGCATTTTCACTATGCGCCATGAGGAAACTACGTTTTGTCCAAAATAAATATCAGTCAGAATAATGATTTCCCTATAAATGATAGGGTCCTAACATCAGCTCCACTTGGGGAAGATAGCTCCGAAGGAGATGTATAGAACCACTGAATTTTGGGAATTTGATAGTCAATGCCTTATTCATTGGGAAATGGAGTCCAATTTATGAACTGAAAACTAAAAATTAAAATGAGAACTAACGACTGAAACTTTGCGCTACAAATTTTAAAACTAAGAATTCTCTACATCGGAGATCTGATGGTTGAATTGCAATCTGAAAAATGTTTGAACTGAATAAATACTTGGAAAATGCTCAAAGTACTGAGCTTATTTTTACACATCTACCTACCCTACTTTGCTAACAGTTCCTGCTCAATCAGGTAATGAAAAAGTGCCAATGAAGCCAACCCAGCAATTGATCCCATGATTGGGCTTCCTCATCGTGCTTGATGAAAATCAAAACTGAAATATGTAATGGAAACTGGTGACATATTTGGTCGTTATAGAGAAAACATGTTTGAAAACTCAAGCTAACATGAACCTCCATGTAATCCGCTATAGGGTCAATTAAAGCATGATGCATGATATTTGCTTCTAGATCTTCAATGACTAGTTGACCAGTTGCATCCTCAAAATTAAACCCTGTAACTACAACTTCAGTCTTGTACTTGAAAACATAATCACCATCAATATTCACATCAACAGGTAATACAACCTCCTTTGGTTTTGGAGATTTAAGATTTTCAAGAAACTGTTTTGGATGTTGGAAACTGTAGGACTGAATCTGAGTATTCAAGAGCTCAATATCCCTTTCAAGTCTTTCAGCAAACAACTCGAGAACACAAATTTTAACTTCATGAGAAAATTTTCTTGATTTCCAACAATGAAACACGACTGTTAACAAAACTTCATCAATTTGAAAATCTACTAATTCATCCCTGAATTCTTTTATAGCTTCACAAGATATAGGATTTGCCACATACCCAGTCATCTTGAAACATCATCAATGCTTTGAAATCTGGATTCTTTGGCAATGAAGTTGCTTGTGAACTTTGAAGCCCGGGATCTTGAACAATGGATTCGCCAGGTGAATGGTCACATCCTTCCTATGTTTGGCTTCTATTCACCGTTAGAAGTCAAATCTGAACTTGAAATGGACTTCTGGAGAATGTCCCCAGTGGAGTTGCCAAAATGTTATCACTCTGTAATTTCTCGGCTGAAGAAGAAATTGACGGAGGTAACCGTTTCAACCACTTGGAGTCTTGTCTAGCCATCCAAGACTCAGAGAGGGCTCTCTCTGTATGATTTATCTTGGTTTATAATAGGATATTAGGCTAGTTATGATGGATCGGGATTTGGTTTTTTCAATGGTTTGGTTGGAGCGTGAGAGGAGGGACCATTGGGTGATGGGGTCTGTGATTGAATATATAACTCACTCTCAGATCTAGAAAAATCTCTTACACAAGGCAAGGTAGTGGAAATGTTGGATTGAATCAAGTTTTAATGGTGTCAAATGAGGAAAAAGTAAAGGAGAAAAAGTCAAGCAAAGGAGCATTTAAGAATTCCTAAACTGAGCTTTTAGAAGATAAACATAAAGATTACCAAAATATCATATGCAGAGTATTTCACCAATAAATTATGCTCTATTACTCTCTTTTGACAATAAGAATTTGAAAACAAATGAAATGATAACAGGAAAAACACTTAAGAGAGAGAGGAAACACCACCAACACCTCGACACAAGAATCCTGTCAACAATTTGTCTATTACAGGTTGATCATTTAAATGTTACAGAACATCCTCCTAAAATAGCAAGGCCTACAGTCCACCAAAAAACAAATCAACCCCCTCACAGGTCGAACCCCCCTTACTTCATCTGAAGTTCTTGGCTTTATAGCCTTTACAAAATAACTGAGATCCTATAAAGAAGGATCGAATTTACTAAAAATAGGCAGTCAAAACATTTTTACAAAAAGAAAGGAGATGAACCTAGAAAATAGGTCAACTCCTTATTCCATGGTCTTCATATCATCTAGAACCTCTGTGATGTGCAACAAGCCTCCCAAGGTTGTTTGATATCCCTTGATGAAGATAGAATTCGAATTTCCCAAATTGGGATCAAAACCTGATTCTGTGCCCCAAAAATAGGTGCCTAATCATATTGAACACCTCTTCAACCCTCTTTTGCATCAAATATAGATTTTGGATTTGATACTATAATTCAATATGTATCTTTGGAAAACATTTTCAAGATATTCGGTTGAGAAAAACTTCGATCTGGGCAAAAATACACCTTCACTGCCTGTCTCAGATTTCAGTGGTTAACACAGATAGAATCTGGGTGTATTAACCACTAAAAGCTTTGCTTTCGATGGTTAATGAACAATCATCCTATTCGCTTAAACCACCGAAAACTGTGCTTTCATAAAAAATTCAAAATTGCAAAAATGAATTACCTCGCTATTTCTATGAGTGTTCAAGGCTACTTTGGTGATGGTCCTCTTTCAGGTACAATGTCAGAGACTTCAATTTTCTATGTAGAAGGTTATGTTTCATCATCTAGAGTAGTGGATAACTCTGCTAGGGTTTCCAATCCTAGGTGCTTTGGAGTTGAAGTTTGTGAATCTTTCATTTTTAATCTTAGGGGCCTGAGTTGTCTGTACAGCTTGGTATTCTCCTTCATCAACATCTTGTTCCTGTTGGTGAAAACTCTGTGGCTTCTCACAGTAGGTGAAACACCTCGCTTCTTTAAAGAAATCACATATCTCGGGATGAGCCTTGAGATACCAGGTGCCATCCAACTCTGTCCTCAACGTCGGTCCCGCCTTTTTCATGAATTGAACTTGATCTATGCATGTATCTGCAAATTGTGACACTTTCAGGCTAGGGAGACAGTTAGCACAATGTTAGGGATAAAAATGGATCCGAGGCAAGTTAATGGACATAAAAATTGCAATGACTCGGGCTTCTGTATAATAGAAATGAAGAATGAAAATCTATTTGGATATAATCCCGAAATCAAAGGGATTTTCGAATACTCGGTTTAAATGGGAAATGATTAACTGCAACTCCTTTAAAATTGAAATCAGATGGCCTACATGAAGTTTTAAAATAGTTAGGCGAAACTAAATTCCGATATTTACCTCCAGGAAGAATTCCAATATTTACCTCTAAATTCCAAATCACCTTTACTCAAGTAAAGAAAACAAATCTTCCCATCTCTTTTTACTAGGGATGGAAATCTTGAGTAACTTTCTATATATCTCGTCCATCTCAGTGTACTTGGCAAAAGTGGGCTTGGCGATAAAAATATGTTTTATCTCATGTTGGATGTTCAGGTCCAGTTGTAATGTCTCTAGGAAAGCCTTGCTAGTAATTCCTCCTTGTATACCTGCAAACTTGGAACCATCCTTTGCCACTGTATTGATCCTATGATTTTAATCTGATAGACTGATGAGATTTTCATTGAGTACAAGTATTCCAGGCAGGCCCTTCTTGTGTAGTACTTCAATCTTTCAAAAAAATCTCCAAACTCCAATGTCCATCACCTGAGCCTTCTCCTCTAGATGCAACATTAATCCTTTCTTGGGAAAGAACTTCTTGAACTCAAGGATGGTCTCTATCCTATATTCAATCTCCATTGCTTCCAACTCTTTCTTGTTCTTGGAGTTTAGGAACCCGATGAGCTCAATGGCCTTTGTAGGTCTTTCTCCTAGCTATTCTCTTATTTTCTCAATTTCTTCTCTATCCTTCTATACCAGTTCATTTTGTTCAAACATAATTTGTATGAATGGCCATATTTCTACCATAGACTTGTTGATATCCTTCCATATTTTTTCCTTGGCCTCAGATAAGGTCTTGGCCATGACAGTCTTCTTCTACAGTTGGTGTAGTTGTTGACTGAGTCTCTGATATTTATGAATTTATGCATGGTAGCTGGAGTGGAACATAGACTTCAGGTATTGGAGGATTTTTACCTCTTCTTGCAACTTTCTGATCTCCTCCCCTTGAAGGGACATGTCTTCCATAGACTTCACCATCTTCTCAAAAGCATCTGGAACTTTCACTAGGATAGCTGATGTAATCTCTATTGTTGTAGCTTTTGTTGTACTAACTCATGTCATAGGGACTGCCTCTAGTGGAATAACATCCATCTGCACACTATGTTCTTTCTCTTTGATTAATTTTTCCAACTCAGCCTCCATCTCTCTTATCTGTGCATTCTGCTCCATGATCAACTACAACATCTCTTGTTTGTGGCCTTCACTTTCAACCATTGCCTTTGCTTGTGAATCCTCAGTGGCTGGAAGCTTCAGTTTCTTTCTCAAGGAGGCTATATCAACATTTTTATTCTTCAACAATTCTTTAGTTTCTTTGACATTCGATGGGTTATACCCAATATTTGGTACCATCTCTTCTAATGATTTGATCTTATTATCCTTGGAAAAAGAGGAAATATTCTCCATCTTCAATTAGGATTAGATGTTATTTAGGGACACCTGCAATTTTGAAGCAGTCAATGAGGTGTTTGTTAGAGTGGAGAATATCATCTCCCATGTTTTCCTATGCATTTCCATTTGGTCCACTGGATGGACCTCCTTCACATCAAACTCAAAAGAAGTTATCTTGTAGTCAACAGTTGTCTTGGGATGAGGGACTTGTGCTTTTAGGAATGTCATTTTCATTCTTCCCTTCCCTATGTCAAATGTTGACAGTAACCTATGCTAGGAAATAGAGGTCTGCTTCCAGAACTAGGCATATGTGCTGCTATTTAGGAGTTCATTCCTTTGCTTGATCTATTTGTTTTTGTCAAAGATATTTGACCATGTTGGCTCATGAGAGGACTCAGCTAATAGAGTAGTGTCTGTTTGTTTTTTGGATGAATATGTGGACACTATGAACTAACTGCCTCATAATGTTGAGGAATGTGGTCCCTCCATGACTATGGTGGACTGTGTTTCTCCTTCTTTAAGCAGGTCTGGTGTGTAAATTGGTTTATCCCTCTTCCTGTAAACTTGAAAATCTTCAAATTACACCTCTGTGACTGAAGGGGAAAACTCTTTCCTTGTTCTCTTTTCCTTTCGTACATGAAGAGTTCTAGTATGTGAAGCAGTGATAGGGGGAGGTTGTTATTTTGTTTCCAACAATGTATTTTCTTTCCAATGTGTCTGATTCATATACTTTTCTACTTCAGGATTGTGTACATGAGCATAAGGAGTGATCTTTTGTTTGACCATGAGTTCTGATATGACACCAAATGGGTCATAATTCCAGGTCAAGCTCCGAGTGAATTTTATGTATTTCAAGATGTTGTCAGCCTCTTCTCCTGAAGCTCTGTTGTTGCATATGAAAGAACCCATTTGGGTCTTGAGTCAAAGTTGTTGTTTCTTCTTAACTGACACAAAATGGATGTCATAAGAGTTTACCATCTTCCTGATATATTCCAATGCAAGGATCCTAACAGGGAGATACTTTGGGAGTCTGTACGGTGGAAATTCACATCCATATACTCTGATTTCAGTATGGTTCTGTTACAAATACCAATCTCCTGTCTTGGCCAATTCAGAGAGGTGAAGAATTCTCTAGAATTATTCATTAATTATTGGCTCTATTCTATTGTTGATCATGCAAACCATTGGGTAATAAAATTGATCAATGAAACATTTAAAGATGAACTTAGTGGAATTTTTCCTCACTGGTGAGGTCCATGAATTCACTAATTGAGGGTTTCCTTCTTGATCCAATTTTTGGATAGCACATAAGGATCTATCTGACTGAAGAACATGAATAGGTAGACCAACACTGAGGAATATATGAACATTCATTCTGTTGAGAATTTGAAAAATTGCTCATGTATGTTGTCAGCCAAAAACTAACTGAAATC
This sequence comes from Picea engelmannii, assembly GCA_009831015.1. Taxonomy (NCBI): domain Eukaryota; kingdom Viridiplantae; phylum Streptophyta; class Pinopsida; order Pinales; family Pinaceae; genus Picea; species Picea engelmannii. The sequence goes on from ML783769.1 coordinate 35,411, forward strand.
AAACTGGACTGTATCTTTTTCTTCTGTGGAGAAAATGGACAGAAAACCTAAGATAGGTTCATCTACTCATTCATCAGAAAAGTATCCTAACAGGTAACAGACGGTAGAAATTGTTAATGTTTATGCTATTATTATAGTTCTTTGCATTTCAATAGATAACAACAACATAAGAACAAGATCACTGAGAAATACGCATTCACAAGAGACACAACATTTATCCTGGGAAACCCTCTAGGGGAAGAAAACCCAACAAAACTTCCTTAATATAAATAGCCAATACAATGCCAAGAGATCTTATGCTAAAAAAAAAATTCCTCTCCCAAGATATGCACCACTCTCTCTCTCCTTTGTCGGTAACAAACCAGAACTTGTCTCTCGAACTGAGCAAGTGAGTTGTGATCAAATAAGGTGCTAGCCTCCTTTATTTATACAAGTTCTGGCATGTGTGAAGTGTATCTTCACTGGCAGGGCCGACTTCTCCATCTGGGTGGGTAAACCCACCTTTATTATATTTCTGGGTCTTCTTATTAACTGCTAGGGCCGACTTCTTATTCTGCCTATTATAATTGTCTGTTGACCAATCCACAAAATGGGATTTGGTCCTATTACAATATCTGTCATGATCAATCCACAATGGGGATTGATCCTATAAATAAAATATCAATAATAATAAGAATACTCTTTGCAGTTACATTATTTCAACACTCCCCCTTAACAAGAAGGGTATTCTTTAGCAGCATCATGTGAGAGAGAGAGGACAACATCATCAACAACATCAGGTAGGAGGGTAGCATCATCAATATCATCTTGGATGGCGTATCTATAAATCATCAGAATGTTTCTTCATCGACAACATCATCATTCACAAAGGAATGACATCATCATCTGCATCAATATGTATCAGTATAAAAATGATACCTCATCACAGCACTAGGCTGGCCCACCAAAGTACTAGACTGGTTCTATGTCACAGTTGTTAAGCTGGTAGCTCAGTGCAAGTCACATATTTCTTTACGTCTAACAACTAGGTCAGAAGCAAGGAATCATCTTTCTTTACATATAACAATTGGGTCAGAAGCAAGGAACACATCATCTTTCTTTACGTATAACAACTAGGTCAGAAGCAAGGAACACATCATCTTGCTTTACATATAACAACTAGGTAAGAAGAAAGGAACACATCATCTTGCTTTACATCTAACAGCGAGGTCAGAAGCAAGGAATCATCTTTCTTTACGTCTAACAATGAGGTCAGAAGCAAGGAACACACACATCATCTTTCTTTATGTCTAACGGCGAGGTTAGAAGCAAGGAATCATCTTTCTTTATGTCTAACAACAAGGTCAGAAGCAAGGAACACACACATCATCTTTCTTTACGTCTAACAACGAGGTCTGAAGCAAGGAATCATCTTGCTTTACATCTAACAACGAGGTCAGAAGCAAGAAACACACACATCATCTTGCTTTACGTCTAACAACGAGGTTAAAAGCAAGGAATCATCTTGCTTTAGTTCTAACAGTGAGGTCAGAAGTAAGGAACACACACATCATCTTGCTTTATGTCTAACAATGAGGTCAGAAGAAAGGAATGATCTTGCTTTACGTATAACAACGAGGTCAGAAGCAAGGAATCATATATACTCCCCCTTTCAGGGAGGGTCCTTTTGGACTATACCAAGCTTATCTCGAAAGTGTTCAAACTTTACACGAGATAGAGGTTTGGTCAACACATCAGCAACATGTTCATCTGTGCTAACATACATGAGCTTCAAGGCTCCTCTCTGCACCATGTCACGGATGTAATGATAGCGAATCTCTATGTACTTTGACCTGTCATGGAATACAGGATTCTCTGTCATCTTTATGCAGCTCTGGTTGTCACATAGGATCATGGTTGCTTCCATCTCTAGGTCAAATAGACCAGTCAACAACTTTCGAAGCCATATAGCTTCGCAGCTAGAAGAACATGCGGAAATGTACTCTACTTCCATTGTGCCGAGATCAATACTAGATTTCTTCCTACTCTGCCACGAAATCATGGTTGATCCCAAAATGAAACAACATCCGGAAGTGATTTTTCTATCAACAACGCTTCCTGCCCAATCTGAATCAGTGTATCCACTCAATGTGAAATTATGATCTCCGTCATAACTGAGACCATAATCTAATGTACCTTTAAGGTACCTCATCACATGTTTTGTAGCCACTAGGTGAACACGTCTGGGCTTTACCAGAAACTAACTCAAGGTGTTCATGGTAAAAAAAATGTCTGGTCTGGTGTTCGTTAGGTACATCAGTGATCCAATAATCTGTCTGTATAGTGTGGCATCAATCAAATCTGACGAAGTATCAACCAACAGCTTCAGCTTCGCTTCCATGGGTGTATTCATGGGTTTTCATTCCAGCATGTCGAATCTCTTTAAGATCTCGACTGTGTACTTCCCTTCGTTAAGGAAGATCCTCTCTGGACTCTGCCATACCTCAAGACCTAAGAAATAATGCATTAGGCCAAGGTCTTTCATTTCAAATTCCGAGGCAAGTATCCTTTTACATTCAGTGATGAGCTTTTCTTCTCTAGTTAAGAATAAGTCATCCACATATAATAGTAAGATTACTGGCTCATTATCCATAATTTTGAAGTAGAGATTTGAGTTTGCTTTACTCTTGGTAAAACCTAAGCTCATCAAGAAACTGTCTATATGGACATACCAAGCTCTAGGAGCTTGCTTCAATCCGTATAAGGATTTCTTCAATCTACAGACATGAGACTTCCTGTATTCAACCTCAAACCCTTGAGGTTTCTCTATATACACTTCGTCTTCGATGACACCATTTAGGAAAGTTGTCTTCACATCCATCTGGTGCAACTTCCACTTCATCTTAGCTCCAAGAGATACGATGGTCCTGATCGAAGTGTATCTGGCCACAGGAGAAAATGTCTCTTCATAGTCAATGCCTTCCTTCTGGGAAAAGACACGAGTGACAAATCTTTCTTTATATTTCTCAATACTTCCATCAGCAACATGTTTTATTTTGAAGGGCCATTTTGATGATACCACATCCTTACCTTTTGGTCTCAGAACAATTTCCCATACATTGTTCTTTATTATGGATTGGTATTCCTCTGTCATGGCAATCTGCCCATTCCTTCTTTTGAATGAATTCTTCAAAGCAGGTAGGCTCCTCATCTAGGATATCACACATCAAAGCCGTGTAACTGGAGAATGGCTTTGGTCTTTTCACCTGTCTCGAGGTTCCTTCTGGAACACCATACTTCTCTCCATCTTGAATAAGCTCTCTTTCCCAAGAAGGCTTTCTTTTATGGGAGAAGGTCATTTGAGGAGGTTCTTGAACTTATGTTACATCATGGTCTTCAAGAGTTTCCTCATCAGGGGAAGTTACGACTTCCCTCACTAGTTCTGCAGCTCTGGGAACTTCCCTCATGGATTCTGTAATCCTGGGAATTGTTGGTTCCTCTTCATACACTTCTTCAAGCTGGCATCTTCTTGATTTCTTAAGTTTTGCTTATTCATCAAAGGTCACGTCCCTGCTAATATCAATGTGGCAGTGACCTGGTATATAGATTCTGAAGGCCTTGGAGACCTCACAGTATCCCACAAATATTCCCTTCTTTTCGGAGGGTTCCAACTAGTTTCTCTTCTCTTTCAGAATGTGTATGAAGACTGGGCAACCAAATATTTTGAGATGGCTTACCTTTGGTTTATTTCTAGTAAACATATCTTACGGGGTCTTGAACCCAAGTGCGCTATGGGATAATCAGTTCTGCACATAAACAGTTTCCATTGTTGCTTCTGCCCATAAGCACATAGGAAGATATTGATCATGGATCATAGTCTTCATAACTTCCATGATTGTTCTGTTCTTCCTTTCAGCTACACCGTCTTGTTGAGGATTATAGGGAGTAGTGAGTTCCCTCTTGATCCCAACATCTCTACAGAAGTTCACGAACTCTTTTGAGGTATATTCTCCTCCATTATCTGACTGAGTATTTTAATCTTCCTTTCAAAAAGATTCTCTATCAAGGCTTTAATTTCCTTGAACTTGTTGAATACTTCATCTTTAGATTTCAATAAATATATCCAGGTCTTGCGAGAATAGTCATCAATAAATGACACATAGTATACATACCCGCTAATGGAGGATGATGGCATTGGTCCACACACGTCTGAATGAATGAGTTCTAGTACTCCTTCTGCTTTGTTGTCCCTTTTTGGAAAAGGGTTCTTGATGTTCTTCCCTTGCGCACATCCATTGCATATGCCTTCCTGATCACCCTTGAGTTCTGGTACACCTATGACATCTTTTCATATGTATGGTAGCGCCTTGCAGTTGATGTGGGCCAATATTCTATGCCAAAGTTCGCATAACTTTTCAATGGCATGGGTCATGGCAGCCTCAGGATGACCCTTTAGCTTATATAAGCCATTTTCTTCATTTCCAATGATGATTGCTTCATTTATGGTTTCTCCTCTAGCCCACATAAGAACTTCTCCATCTATAAAGGAAACTCTATAGCATTTCTTGTCTAAATCTGATATGGAAAGTAAGTTCTTCTTTAAGCCTGGTACATAGAGTACGCCCTTCATCTTTATTGAGTTTTCTAAATCTAGCTTGTACTTTGATTCTCCCACTCCCTTGATGGGATATTGGTAATCATCTCCAAGTGTCACTTTCTGAGAAAAATTATTTTCTGAAATACAAGAGAGAGTATTTCTCTTACCCGTCATGTGCTTTGATGCATCACTATCAATGATACATGTGTCCTCTCCAGGTGTTACTGATCCTGAGAGGGCCGAGATCAAGACATAGTCCTTGATCATCTTCGTAGGTGGCTCTTCATCTTAGACTATGTGGGCATGTTGCCTCTTATGTTTCCTCTTGTATTCTTCTCATCTAACTGGACAAGGATTCGCCTTGTGTCCCATCTTATCACAATGATAGCATTGTATAGATGAGAGATCTCTTTCCTTGCGTTGTCCTTTCTTCTGAACTCTGTTTGGATGAGATTCTTTGTTATTGAATTTGTTTGATGGTTGAGGCTCTCTAGAGTCTCCCTTTTGAGGTAGGGTTTCTTCCTTCCTCCTTTGGTGTGGGTGATTAGGGCTTGATCATCATCCCTAGCTAGTAGAACTTCATGATTCACTACTCTTGTTTCTTCTTGGATGCATTCTTCCCATAGGTTGTTGAACCTCAGTTTCTCCTTTCTGGCACATATCATCTGGATGAAGGCATCCCAAGGTCTTGTAAGACCATCTAGTGCCGTCATTATGAGTTCGTCTTCGTCTATGGTATCTCCAATAGCTTGTAGTTGTTCCTTGAATTCCATGATTCTGGAGAAGTATTCATGAATCATTTCTCCTTTCTGCATCCTTGTATTCTTCAGTTGAGTTCTAAGATTCATCTTTTGGTTTATGTTTTTTCCTTCATATAGTCTGGTCAAGGCATCGAAAATTTATTTCAAGGTCTTCTTGGATGAAACATAAGGGATCAGATGGTCCTTGATTGAATCTGCAATGATTCTTTTGGCCCTTATTGTGTCCTTTTGATGCTTTGCCTTTTCTGCATCATCTTCGGGTTCCGGTAATTCTTCCTTGACGAATCTTGCTAGATCATTCTCTTTAAGAGTGAGGCCAATCCTATACTTCCAGGCACGAAATTTTTCCACTCCTTCTAACTTGTCAACAAGTCAAATTCTTGCAGACATCTTTACCTAGAGCTAGGAAAATGACCGAAAAATGAAAGTGCTCAAAATCAAATTTTGAACTTACCAGGAGATGCGCTTGGCTGAGGCAAGTTGCCTGGTGTGCTTGGATCTGAGAAAATCCAAATTTTTCCCCTTCAAATCTGATCTGTGGATTTCTGGACTGGTGCTTCTAGTACTTCTGGTACTCTGGTACTCTGGTACTTCTGGTACTGGTTTTCTGGTACTTCTGGTATTGGTTTTCTGGTACTTCTGGTACTGGTTTTCTGGTACTTCTGGTATTGGTTTTCTGGTACTTCTAGTACTTTTGTGAAACTAGGGTTTCACTTTCCGGGAGATCCAGCCACTGAAAAGGTGCGCTGAATCTGCCAAAATGATCCTTGGGGGAGGGCGCAACTTTATAGGTGATTTTGAAGATGAAAAGATTCACTTTTGAAAAACCCTAAATTGTAGGTACTGCAACAGTGACATTTTTCTCTTGCGAAATATGCTTCCTTCAGGTTGGCTATGATACCATGTTAATGTTTATGCCATTATTATAGTTCTTTGCATTTCAATAGATAACAACAACATTAGAACAAGATTAGTAAGAAATACACATTCACAAGAGACACAACATTTATCTTGGGAAACCCTCGAGGGGAAGAAAACCCAGAAAAAATCCCTTAATATAAATAGCCAATACAATGCCAAGAGATCTTATGCTAAAACAGAAAGTCCTCTCCCAAGATATGTGCCACTCTCTCTCTCCTTTTCCGGTAATAGATCAGAACTTGTCTCTCAAACTGAGCAAGTGAGTTGTGATCAAATGAGGCACTAGCCTCCTTTATTTATACAAGTTCTAGCACGTGTGAAGTGTCTCTTCACTGGCAGCGCCAACTTCTCCATTTGGGTGGGTAAACCCACCTTTATTATATTTCTGGGTCTTCTTATTAACTGCTGGGGCCGACTTCTTATTCTTCCTATTATAATTGTTTGTTGACCAATCTGCAAAAGGGGATTTGGTCCTATTACAATATTCGACATGATCAATCCACAATGGGGATTGATCCTATAAATAAAATATCAATAATAAGAAGAATACTCTTTGTAGTTACATTATTTCAACATAAATAATTTGGTTTTCCCTGACATAGAAGATGGAAGATGGATAGGGAGGGTTTTTCTTAGGCAACTGAGCATCTTCTGGCAGAAAGATTTCAAAAATATGGGCTCTTTGGGGGAAGGAGAGTTTTTGATAGAGATCATTCAGGAATTCGAAACAAAAAGGGATTGCAGAGTCAATTCTTGGGATCTATAACATCTGATTGATGGCTTCAGGGCTAATGGTGAACAAGGTTGCACTAGACGAAGATACGATGGCCCTTTGGCCGGGAAGATAACGAGCTTGACATTTTAGGGAAAATTCTTGGAAGTGGAAGATTTGGGGAAACATGTACAAGGGAAAATTGGACTCCCAAAGTCTAATTTCATCACTTTGATCCAAGTAAATATCCTTTATCCAGAAGTGTAATTCGAAGAATTCAAATTCACACTTCAACTCTGTAATATTGTAGTCTTTGTCTGCCAAGGGAACATGATCTAGGTCGAGGGGGAAGAAATGGATTTTCAGACATTTCAATGGATTTAGCTTTGGGATCCATGGCTAACAGAGATATGAAGGTGGAATAATGGATCCTTGTAGTTACTCGAATTAATGGCGTCTATCAACAACGTATCTTGGTGGCAGTTGGCTTGAAAACTAGATTCGACACAGTGTCGACAGTGTCTGGATCTATAAATAGTGTAGCAATGGTGAAGAAACAGGGTTAAACAGTGCAAAGAGGTGTTTGTTATGGTGCAGGATGGTGACTAGATGAATACCGGTCATGGGGAAGGCATTGATTGGCCAACATGTATGTGGGTTGTGACATGTGACAGGAGTTAGTGGGGTACAGTGGAAGAGTGAGGTGGGCAATTTTGGGTAGGTGGTTAGGCAGGATTCTGAAGGGGGGGCTATGGTGTAAGTGGATTTGAGCGGAGGGGTTGAAATGATGAGAGGTTCACACGTTATGCTGGGTCTACGCCGAAGAAACCGCTTTTCCGGACCTCCCCCACCGTTAAAGGCAGAAAGCTCGGGGGGGGTCTGAAATGCACTGATGGCTATTGATATGGGCATTTCTTGATGTCGTCGATAGAAGTTGTGTGCCTTTTAGTTTCAACAAGACAAATACTCATGTCCACCAGAAACTTAGGATAAAATCTTGTGTTTGGTAGTGCTAAGCTCCCCTTTTATTATTTTTTCACCAAGGTGTTATTTCCTAAGGTAAAAACATCAAAGTAACTCAAATAAAAGGTATTTTAACACTCTTTTACAATTTTTATTGAAATAAACAATACTAACCTAACTCCGGGCCTAATTAACTAACACATTAATCCATCTTAGACTGTTGGATTAATTATTACTCTAACCTAACTAATTTGGCCAAGATTAAACTATTTGACCAAATTTATTCACTAATCCTATCAACATAAATTTTAAAGGCTTGATCATGATTATACAGTATGAGTCAAACCACGTTTATTTTCACGGGGTTTTATATTTTCTCTTTTTTTCATATATATATATATATATATATATACCCTCTTTTCATTTTTCTATTTTTATACTTTTCTTTCTTTTCCTTTTCCTTTTTCTTTTGTTCTTTTTCTTTTGTTCTTTTGTTCTTTTTCTTTTCTTTTTCTTTTTCTTTTCTTTTTGTTTGTCTTTTCTTTTCTTTTTTCCCTTTTTGTAAATCATTTGCAGAATAAAATATTATTTACAATAAAATATGACTAGATGAAAAAATTCTAATCACTAAGTGATACTGTGAAATATAGGGTTATAACAATAGCTCCACTTGGGGATGGTGCTCTCCTTGTGAGGTGCCAAGAACCAGCTACCTGCTTCCTTGAATATTCTTCTCTAGTACTTTATCTACATTCTGATTTTCTTTATTATAAATGTAAATCTAGTGATATTTATCAGGGGCTTAGGGCCTTCTCTCCGCGCTTCAACAACTGATAAAAAATCACCCACACTTGACATAAAAAGTAAAATGGTATTTACAATGAAATGAGTGAGAAAAATCTTCATTCCTGTGAAACATAGTGCTTGAGAATTCTTCCATTGATAGGTCCTCCTGGGAGATCTACTCCATCCATATCATTGATAAAAAAAAAGCATTTCTTCCTCTGTAGGCATGTATTATGAATGGGCCTTTCCATAATTTGTCAAATTTTCCATGTTTTCCCTTTTCTTCATTCCTTGAGTCCCATTTCAATACTTTATCTCGTAACTGGAAATCATCAGCCTTAGTAATTTTGTCATAGATTTTCTTGATATTCTCTTGAATCACTTAAGTTTCGTTGCAGACCTCTTCTCTTGATTGTTGCAGCTGTATAGTTTGATTGATTCTTGTTTGGATGTCATTTGGTTCTACCTGTACTTCTTGCAATAACTTCAATATAGGGACACTTCAAGAAGTATAAAAGGCAACATCCATTCCATAAACCAATTGGTATGGGGACATACCAATTGAACTTTTTGTGGTAACTCTCTCTTCCCATAGTGCATGTACCAACTTATTGTGCCATGATTTTTTATTGTCCTGCAACATCTTCTTGATGATGGTGACCAAACTCTTATTTGAAGACTCTATTGATCCATTTCCCTAAGGGTAATAGGCCGTAGAGTGTCCTAAGGTGATATGATACTTGCTGCAAAACTCTATCATCTTTTTTTAATTGAATGTTGTTTCATTGTCAGTGATAATTTTCCTCGGGCATCCAAATCTAGAAAGAATGATAGTTTCCAAAAAATTTATGATCACAACATCAGTGGCTTGCCTGGTGGGTACAACTTCAATCCACTTGGTGAAATAATCAGTGGCTGTGAGAATCCACTTGTGCTAGCCCGATGAAGGTGGATGGATTTCTCCAATGAAATCCAAACCCCATTGTTGAAATGGAGCTTCGACTGAAATTGGCTTCAACAGTAAAGGAAAAAGTTTCCATTTTCCTTCAAAGATATGGCATTTGTGACAGGAGATCACTTTCTTGTGGACATCTTCAAACAAGTTTGGCCAGTAGAAACCAGATCTAAGAATTTTAATGGCAGTGGTCTTCCAATTCAAATGTCCACCATAGTCTCCTTCATGGAATTCCTATAAATCTTTATCAACTTCATCTTTCAACAAACAATTTAGTAGAATACCTCCAACATCTTTCCAATATAGATTTCCATTCAAAATGCAATATTTCATAGCTTTAAGTTTCAAAAATATAGCTTAAGTTTTAGTCAAACCAGGAGGAGATTGTAGATGATGTAAAACAAAAATAAGGTCTGCATACTAGAGAGAGTTTGAGAAAACCTATTTAATTTGTGGAGTTGTCTTCTCTTCTTGTTCATCAACTGCATCTAGAAAATTAATATCCAAAGCATGAAATTTTGACTCATCCATCAGTTTGGCTAATACTTGACCCTAGATAAGCTTGGTTGGTTTGATCTCAATACCATACTCAAGGATCATAGCAATCCATTTACCTCTTCTGCCATTTGGACTGTCTTGGGACCATAGCATTAGGAACATACGCAATGATATGTGAGTGGAGAATATATACTCTGAAATATTCAATTGCTTTCACCAAAGAAAAATCATGTTTATCCATGATGGTGTAATTCAATGCAACATATCTCAAGGATTTACTGAAGAATGCTATAGGTTGTTCACGACCTTCACTGTTCTTATGCAAAAGGATTGCTACAATGGTGTGCTTAGAGGCAAAAGAAAATAGGAGGAAATCTTTGGTATAATCAGGATTGATAGGTACAAGGGTGTGTGTCAAGGCCTGCTTTACATGATCAAAGGAATGCTTTTCTTCTATGGTCCATTTTATTTTTGTATATTTTTTTCAGTATATTGGTTATGTTTCTCAGAAGTTCTGCCAAGTTAGGGATAAATCTTCTCCAAACGTTTATTTTTCCTATGAAAGACTGCAACTCTTTTATGTTTCTTGGATGGTTTATCTTCTGAATGGATTGAATTATTCTAGGGTCTATTTTGATCCCATCTTTAGGTATGATGTTTCCTAACAATTTACCTTCCTCTAAACCAAACAATGTTTTCTTTCGATTTAGTGAGATTCCGAATTTCCCTCATTTTTAAAAAATTTTTATAAGGTGGAGTAAGTGTTCTTCATCTGTTTTTGAAAAACAAGTTTTCATCCATGTATATGACAATAAATCTTCCAAGTTCATCCACAAAAGCAATGTCCATTGCTCTCTAAAATGTGGCCCGAACATTCATTAAACCAAAAGGCATTTTCACATACATGAAAGTTCCCCAAGGTTTAGTGAACATTGTTTTCTCTTGGCCATCAAGGTGGTCTGACACTTGGTCATAGCCAGAAAAACCATCTAACAATGAAATTCTACTAGATCCAACTACCTTTTGTAAAATATGATCCATTTTGGGCAAGGAATAGTTGTGTTTAAGTGAGACTTTATTGAGGTTTCTGAAATCAATACACAGTCTGATTTCTCCACTTTTCTTTCCGGTAGGAACTAAATTGGACACCCATTTAGAAAACCTTAATGGGACAATGATTTTAGCATCATACAATTTCTTTATTTCCTTTTCAATTAGAGGCATCAACTTGGGGTTAATTCTCCTAAGTTTATGTTTGAAAGGATTATGCTCTTATTTTATGGGAATTTTATTTTGTATAATGCTAGTATCATAGGATTTCAAATCTGCATAGATCCATGTAAAAATATCTACAAATTCGTTGAACAATTATATATATTTCATTTTTTGAGAAGGAGGTAAACATTTGGATAATTTAATCATTTTTGGTTCCTTATATGTTCCTATATTACAGTACTCAACATATTTTCCAGTAGGTTCAATTTTTGGTTTTTTAGATACATCATCAAAATCAAATAGTTCTTCCAATGGGACTATCCCTCTAGGCAGAATGTTATCCTTTAATTGCAAAAAAACTGAATTTTCTTCTTTTTCATTTATTTCTTCTAAATCTATTTTATTTATACTTTCATTATCACTATCTACATCAATGCTTGCACATTCAAATTCATTTTTGGATTGCATGAAATCATCAATATGTTCATCATTACCAAAAACTTGCCAATACCTGATATTGTCTGGGACAGCAGGTCTTCATTTCACCTCAACTGTGTACTAGCGATTAGGATGGAATGGTATTTTATAAGTGGCTACTGAAGTAGCCAGTCCATCAAAAAGTATGTTTTGGCCTCTGGGAATCACCTGCAAATCATATTCAGTAAAACATTGCAAGAAATCCAAAACAACATTTCTATAGGCCCTTAGTCTCAGGTGTTTGGCAGAGTACTCACCTTTGATATGTTTTATGATAAGTTCAGAATCACTTCTTACTGAAATTATTTTGGCACCAAGATTTTTTAACAATTTTAGACCAAGCATTAATGCTTCATACTCAACTATATTTTTGGTACACTGAAAATGTAATATGTAAGAATGGATTTATGAATATCTTGCTTTTGAATTAAACACCCACACTACAGCTCCAGATCCTTCTTTATTGAGAACACCATTGAAATATAAACTCCAGAGAGGTTCTACTGGTTCATCAGTTTGTGTTGTCATTGTTTTATCTTCTTCAAGGGTTTCTTTGCTTTCCTCCAAGTTATACACATCATCTTCCAATTGTGCAATTTGACTTTCCATGTCACCATCATTATATAAAATAAAAGAGTCCATATCAGAATGAACAGAGTATAAAGGGTAGTTATGTGGTTTCTCTTGACTACTGACCATGTATTTCATCAGTGTCTCCCTGTACAATCTTCTCTGCTGACCAAATAAAGGGATAGTGGCATAGGACATGTCCAGTTGTAGGTTACCCTGTAATTTGGCTCCCCATGACTGAGATAATAACATGCCATACTTTGGAGGTATATCTGCAACAACAATGTCCATTACCATGCTTTTGGCTGGGATTTGTGCCAAGGTAATACACAAGTATTTGATCAGACCTATGCATTTAACTTTGCTTGAATCAAAGGAGTATAACTCCTTGTAAGTCCTGGTGATATCAAGCCCTAATTTCTCCATCATAGCCTTAGGCATAAGGTTATGGAAGCACCTGAATCTAGCATGGCATTGTGCAGTGTCTTATCATGAATATTTAAACTGATGTAAAAAGGAGGAACAAAATCACCTTCATCTTTTCCCTCAACTTCAGCCCAAACAAAAGCTCTGGTTGATCATCATCAATGTTCATTGTGTCTGTACCTACTCCTAGTTCTATGTTAAAGGATTTGATCAATTGTGATCTGTAAGAATTATTTTTCATCAATTATGACATAGGAATAGGTATTTTAATTCTAGCCAATTCACTTTCCAGACTGAATGTGGTAGGAGTTTTGTTTTGATTGTGAAAATCTGATTTCTTAGCCACATTCTTCTGTGTAGTAGGATTGGGCTGACTGGTGGAGGCAACCGCAGTTTGAGTTGTCTTTGGTATAGAGTCAGGTGTTCTTTTTGTAGGGGCCTCTGAGTTTTTCTTTTCAGGAAATTTCTTGGAAAGAGTATCTGAGGTTTTCTTAATTTCAAAATCTTTCTTGGTTGGATTATCATTAGACTTTTTACTTCTCAAGTTGTATTGCCTATGAAATTCCATTATTGCGTTTTCGAAATCTTTTTGTTCTAATTCTTCCTCATTTACTTCAGTCAGTGAAAGGACGAAAAGGTCATGTTCTTCTTGAGTAAGAAATATGGAATCATTGTTATTTACTCCCATAAGATTTATGTGAATGTCATCTAGTTCCTCGATAGTTTCTTCCCCCTCATCAACATAGTTTTCCTGAAAAGGTGGCCTAATCTGTTGATCAGGACCTCTCTGTTCCTTTTTTTCTCTAGGTTCTCTTTGTCTGATCTGGGGAGGATTTCTCCTGAAATTGGGATTATGGATTTGAGGGGTAGGTTGATTCTCTCTAGGTGGGTTCATGTCAGTGATTTCTAATCTCTCCATCATTCTTTCAATAGTTCTAAATAAGGAATCTATTTTGGAATCTGCAGTGGAAGTGGATGGATCTTCCTTGATTTTTACTCTCCTTTATGTTCTTTTCCTATCTCTCCTAGCCAACAGGTTTGCTTCAACACTCACGACACACTTTTGCATATATTCAAGAGTTGCAGGGTTTCTTTCTCTCAATTGGTAGGACATGTCAACATCAAAACCATCGGGGAACTTAATCAAAGATAAGCCTTGAGGAGGTTTATTGTTCATAGGAATTTGATTATAGATATTGTTGAAACGAGTGCAATAGTCCTTTACACTTTCCCCTTGGTTTCTTCTGATGTTTTTTCTTTATTTTCAATCTATTGAGAAAAGATTGGTGAAAGACATCAATATCAACAATGGTATTAGGTGGTAAGGCTTTGAACCATTTCTTAACATCACCAGTAAAACTTTGTGAAAAGAGTCTCATTTGGACATCTGCCTCATCTACTTCCTGTAAATAAAAAAAGTCATTCATTTTGTCCACATGTTGTTGTGCATCAAGGCTTCTAGTACCATCAAACCGAGGAATCCTAGTTTGATAATCTTGGGGCATGTTGTGTAAGGGAACAACTAAAACAACGGGAGCATATATTGCTTCCATGCTTGGTGGAGGAGGTTGGTTAGAAGGAACTCCTGTAGTAGGTTGGGTTGTAACTTGTATAACTGTTGGAGAAGTGATAGAAGATGTGGAAGAAGTATGGCTGGGAGATATAGAATGAGTTACTTGAGGATTAATAGAAGATGCAGATATATAAAGAGCAAAAAATTCAACAGACTGTTGAAAATAGGCTTTATACAAAGCTTGGTCAAGGTCTGATGCTAGATCTTGTAATTTCTCGAAATCTTAAAGGATCTATTGATAAAAATCTATTTCAGGAGAAAGTCTTTTTGGGGTTCTAGGTTGAAGGATGGATTGATATAGTACTGTTTCATCCACAAAGATGTCAAATTTGGTTCTGAAAAAGCTATGCTCAAAAGGTAGATCAAACTGAATGTCTTGGATTGTGAAAAACTTCTCAGGAAGAGAAGTGGCCCTAGGAAGAGGACTACTTCTCCCTTGACTTTCTGTTGTGCTTCTTTTTTCTGATTAATTTTTCTGGATTATCTATTACTGTTACAGGTTCTGGATCAGGGTGAGATCTAGTATGAATTCCTTTTGGAGCCAGAACTTAAAATTTTACAAACCTAATTAATTATTTACAAATTTTAACAACCTTTGAACATTTATCTCTTGAAATTTAGATATTTGATTGTTCAAAAATAATTTTTTCTTATCTAGGGAAGACAATTTATAAAATTGGAAAAAACTTTCAGTTCCCCAGTATGGTCACCACTATGTTATCACTCTGTAATTCCTAGAGGTTGTCAAGGGTAGAATAAATTGACATAGGTAACTATCAAAACCACTTTTGAAACTAGGATCTAGCCCTATTAGTTTCAAAGAGGATCTCTGTGTGTGATTTAGATATGTTTAGATTTAAATGTTAGGCTAGTTATGATAGTTTGGATTTGTTTGTTTGTAAAAGTTGGCTGAAAGAATGCATTAAATTTCCATTGGGCTATGGGGTTTGTATTAAAGATCAGAATTAGATTCAACTTTTTATGAGGTTTCTTCACAGGGTAGGTTAGTAAAAATATTGGATCTGTTGAGTTTAAATGAGATGGATAAGACAAAAACGATGAGAAATCCACCAAGAAAAGAAGCAATTAAGAATTCCTTTACTCTATATCAGATGAAAAACATATAGACCATTAAAAGACCAGAGACAGATTATACAAGATAAATTATGTTCTATTGACTTCCTTTTAATGATTAGAAACTGAAATACATAAATGATCATAGATAATAAGAAAACATTTGACAAAGAAGGAGAGACATCACCAACAATCTGGCGCAAGAATCTTGTGAATAGCCTGTTTTATTACTGGTTGATCCTTTTGAAAATATTACACAATAACTCCTTGGTGAAAAAGTCAACCCTCAATACTTCGAAGGAAGAAGTATTTATACAATAATTTACATCTGATCCTGTCATAAATGACTAGGATATTATGGAGAAAAAATCTAACCAACTAGATCTCATATTACAAAATATAGGAATTATGTTGATTTATTCGGATCCTTGGTGCTGATTTTGTGGAAGTAGTTGATGATTCATCACTTTGAATTGATTGTCTGCTCCATGCTGACTAGAAATTCCAAATCACCTTTACTCAAGTAAAGAACACAAATCTTTCCATCTCTTTTTACTAGGGATGGAAATCTTGAGTAACTTTCTGTATATCTCGTCCATCTCAGTGTACTTGGAAAAAGTGGGCTTGGTGAAAAAAACATGTTTTATCTCATGTTGTATGTTCAGGTCCAACTGTAATGTCTCTAGGAAATCATTGCCAGTAATGCTTCCTTGTATACCTGCAAACTTGGAACCATACTTTGCGACTGTACTGATATTTTGCTTGTAATCTGATAGAGTGAAGAGCTTGTCATTGAGTACTAGTAGTCCGGGCAGACCCTTCTTGTGTATTACTTCAATATTGCTAAAAAATACCTGAACTTCAATGTCCATCACCTGAACCTTCTCCTCTAGCTGCAACATTAATCCTTTCTTGGTCAAGACCTTCTTGACCTCAAGGATGGTCTCTGTCCTGTCCTCAATCTCCATTGCTTCCAACTCTTGATTGTTCTTGGAGTTTAGGAACCTGACGAGCTCAGTGGCCTCTATAAGTCTTTCTCCTATCTCTTCTCTTATTTTAAAAATTGTTTCTCTGGCCTTCTATACCAATTCATGTTTTTCAAAGATAATTTGTATGAATGGCCCTACTTCTGCCATAGACTTGCTGATATCCATCTAGATTTTTTCCTTGGCCTCAGATAAGGTCTTGGCCATGACAATATCCTTCTACAGTTGTTGTAGTTGTTGACTGAGTCTTTGATATTTATGCATTTCTGCATGATAGCTGGACTAAAACATAGACTTCAGGTCTTGGAGGATTTTTACCTCTTCTTGAAACTTTTTGATCTCCTCCCCTTGAAGGGACATGTCTTCCATAGACTTCATCGGCTTCTTAGAAGCATATGGAACTTTAACTGGGATAGTTGATGGGATCTCTATTGTTGTAGTTGTTGCCATACTAACTCTTGTCATAGGGACTGCCTCCAGTGTAATAACACCCATCTGCACACTATGTTCTTTCTCTTTGATCAATTTGTTTGACTCATCCTCCATCTCTCTTATCTGTGCATTCTGCTTCATGATCATCTTCAACATCTCCTCTTTGTGGCCTTCACTTTCAACCATATCCTTTGCTTGTGAATTCTTAGTGGTTGGAAGCTTCAGTTGCTTTCTCAAGGAGACTATATCATCATTTTTCTTCTTCAACAATTCTTCAACTGATTTGACATTCGATGGGTCATGCCCAATATTTAGTACCATCTCTTCTAATGATTTGATATCATTGTCCTTGGCCAAAGAGGATATCTTCTCCAACTTCAATTGGGATTGGATGTTATTCAGGGACACCTACAATTTTGAAGTAGTCAATGAGGTGTTTTTTAGAGTGGATAATATCATATCCCTTATTTTCCAGTGCATGTCCATTTGGTCCACTGGATGGACCTCCTTCACATCAAACTCAAAAGAAGTTTTCTTGTAGTCAGCAATTGTCTTGGGATGACGGGCTTGTGCTTGTAGTAATTCCATTTTCATTCTTCCCTTCTCTATGTCAAATGTTGATAGTAGCCTATGTTGGGCAATAGAGGTATGCTACTAGAACTGGGCACATGTGCTGTTATTTAGGAGTTCATTCCTCCACTTTATCTGTTTGTATTTGTCAAAGATATTTGATCATGTTGGCTCATGAGAGGACTCAGATGAAAAATTAGTCTCTTTGTTTTTTGGATGAAGATGTGGACACTATGAACTAACTACCTGAGACTGTTGAGGAATGTGGTCGCTCCATGACTATGGTGGACTATGTTTTTCCTTCTTTAAGCAGCTCTAGTGTGTGACTAGTTTTAGCCCTCTTCCTGTAAACTTAAAAATCTTCAGTTGACACCTCTGTGACTGAAGGGGAAAACTCTTTCCTTATTCTCTTTTCTGTTTGTACTTGAGGATTTTTGGTATGTGAAGCAATGACAGGGGGAGGATTTTCTTTTGTTTCTAAAAATGTATTTTCTTGCCAATCTGTCTGATTCATATACTTTTCTACTTCAGGCTTGTGTACATGAGCATAAGGAGTTCTCTTTTGTTTGACCCTGAGTTCTGATATGACACCAAATGGGTCATAATTCCAGGTGAAGCTTCGAGTGAAGTTCATATGTTTCAAGTGGTTGTCAACCTCTTCTCCCACAAATCTGTTGTTTCATATGAAAGAACCAATTTGGGTCTTGATTGTGAGTTGTTGTTTCTTCTTAACTGACACAAAATGGATGTCATCATATTTTACCATTTTCCTAATATATTCCAATGCAAGGATCCTAACATGGAGATAATTTGGGAGTCTTTATGGTGGAAATTCACGTCCATATACTCTGATTTCAGTATGGTTCTAGTACAAATACCAATCTCCTGTGTTGGCCAAGTCAAAGAGGTGAAGAATTATCTGGACTTCTTCATTAACTCTTGGATCTATTATGTTGTTGAGCATGAAAACCACTGGGTGATAAAACTAATCAATGAAATATTTAAAGTTGAACTCATTGGAACTTTTCCTCACTAGTGAGGTCCATGATGTCACTAATTGAGGGTTTCCTTCCTGATCCATTTTTTGTAGAGCACATGGGAATATATCTGATTGAAAGAACAAGAATAGGTAGACCATCACTGAGGAATATCTCAACATTCCTTCTATTGAGAATTTGAAAAACTGCTCATGTATGTTGTTAGCCAAAAACTGACTGAAATCAAATTGGACTGTAGCTTTTTGTTTTGTGGAGAAAACGGATAGAAAACCTAAGATAGGTTCATCTACCCATTCATCAGAAAAGTATCTAATAGGTAACAGAGGATAGAAAAAATTTGGTTTTCCCTGACACAGAAGATGGAAGATGGATAGGGAGGGTTTTTCTTAGGCAACTGAGCATCTTTTGGTAAAAGATTTAAAAAAATTGGGCTCTTTGCGGGAAGGAGAGTTTTTGATAGAGATAATTCAGGACTTCGAAAGAGAAAGGGATTGCACAGTCAATTATTTGGATCCGTAACATCTGATTGATGGATTTGGGGGTAATGGTGAACAGGGTTTCACCCGACGAAGATACGATGTCCCTTTGGCCAGGAAGATAATGAGATTGAAATTTCAGGGAAAAATTTGGGAAGTGGAAGGTCTGGGGAAACATGTACAAGGGAAAATTGGACTCCCAAATTCCAATTTCATCTCTTTGATCCAAGAAAATATCCTTTAGCCAGAAGTGTAATTCGAAGAATTCAAATTCACACTTCGGCTCTGTAATCTTGTAGTCTTTGGGTGCCAGGGGAAAATCATCCATGTCGACAGGAGGGGGAAGAAATTGATTTTCATATGTTTCAGTGGATTTAGCTTTGGAAGCCATGGCTAATAGAGATATGAAGGTGGAATAATGGATGACTATAGTTACCCAGATTAATGGCATCTGTCGACAATGTATCTTGGTGGCAGTTGGCTTAAAAACTAGATTCGGTACGGTGTTGACAGTGTCTAGATCTGTAAATAGTGTAGCAATGGTGAAGAGACTGGGTTAAACAGTGCAGCGGGTGTCCATTATGGAGAGGGATGGTGACTGGATGAATAACGGTCACGGGGAAGGCATTGATTAGCCAAGGGGTATGTGGGGTGTGACGTGTGACAGGAGTTAGTGGGGTACGGTGGCAGAGTGAGGTGGG
>ML783769.1:55711-77471 GCA_009831015.1 Picea engelmannii
TTCTTTTTCTTTTTCTTTTGTTCTTTTGTTCTTTTTATTTTCTTTTGTTTTTTCTTTTTTGTAAATCATTTGTAGAACAAAACATTATTTACAATAAAATATGACTAGATGAAGACATTATAATCACCATGTGATACTTTGAAATATAGGGTTACAACACAAAGTCCCCTTCAACTTTGCATCCCATGTCCTAGATAACATCATACCAAATTTAGGAGGGATATCAATAACCACCACATCCATGACCATATGTTTTGCTAGAATTTGAGACAAAGATACCACCAGATCCTTGATTAGGCCCAAGCACTTCACCTTCCTTGAATCAAAAAGATCTTTGTAAGGCCTTGTAATGTCCAGACCCAATTTTCCCATGACCACCTTGGGCATCAGATTATAGGATGCACCTGAATCCAACATAGCATTGTGCATAGTTATATCATGAATCTTCAGACTAACATAGAAAGAAGGGACCTCATCAGCCTCACTACTCTCCTCTACATGTGGGCCAAACAAGATGGTAGGATGATCATCTTGTATATTTAAAGTATCATAAGTTTCTTCCATCTTGAGCATCTTAATGATCTGATTTTTATATTCACTATTCTTTATCAGCTCATTGAATGGGACAAATATTTTAATTTTGGCCATCTCACTTTCAAAGTTAAAGGAAGAAGAGGTTTTCTCTACCTCTTTGATCATTGTATCCTTTCTTGTTTCAAGTAATGTTTTTGGAGGTTCTTCCTTATGCTTTCCTTTCTCCAAAACATCCTTTGCAACATAGTCCTTCTTAGGCTAACTTGAAGAAGGTGTGTTATTTTGAGATTCTTTGGTAGGATTTCCCTTTGGAGGATTTGCAGGAACCTTTTTGTTTTGAAGATTATATTGTTTCTGGAATTGCATGATGACATTCTGCAGCCCTGTTTGGTAATATTCCTTTTCCACTGACAACCTTTCATCATTCTCCTCATGAAGATTTCATTTGCATCCGTGAACTGTTCATGTTCTTGTTTAGACAAAAACACCTATTTTTCATCACCATCAAAACTATGCATGTTGTCTTCAAAAGTTCCATTAAAATTTTCATTTACATAATTATTTTGAAAGGGAGGTCTTATTTTTTTATCACCTTGGTTCCTCTAATCTCTTTGTCTGATTTGTGGAACTGGTGGTCTCCTTTGGTTTATGGGTGGAACATCAGCATGTTCTCTGGTGTTAGGCTTATTATCTAAAGACATCCTCTCAATGATTTTCTCCATGGTCTTCATCATTAGTTCAAACCTCTCTTATGATGATTGTGAGGTTGAAGGTTGTGCCCTATCTTGAACCTTGTTCATGTCCCTGTCAGAATTATATTCGATCTTTCTTGAAGCCATTAGCTTTACTTCAATTTCTATTGCATCACTCATCATATCATCTAGTGAATTGGATCATCTTTCCCTCAACAAAAAATCAAAATCACTTTCAAAGGAATCAACATATCTAAGTTGAGTAGCCCTAGGAGGAGGTTTTTCTTTAGGAGGAATTAAGTTCTAAACTTTTATGAATCTCACTGAAAATTCTTGGATTGTTTTATTAGGTTACCTTCTCATGTTTGTATACTGGGTTATCATCTGAATGGGGTTCTTCTTGTCACCCCACTTTGCAAGAAATCTTGTTTCAAAGGTTTCAAAATTTTGGATACTTGTTGCTGGGAGAGCTCTAAACCATTTTCTGACTTCTCCTACAAGACTTTGTGCAAACAACCTCATTTTTGCATATTCAAAATATAATTCTTCTAGGTCTATAAAACAATTGAACCAATCTAAGTGTTTTTGGGCTGACACATCGCCTTCAACATCATACAAATCAATCCTCTGATTATATTCTTGGGGCATATCATGTAACTGAGCATGTAGAACAAGAGGGGAAAACCTAGCTGCCATGGCTACCGTAAGAACTTGAAGTGGTTGTTGGTTCTGAGTAGGAATAATAAGAGGTTTAATAGAGGCAACTAAAATTAAATCTTGGAACATCTTCTCATCAAAGATGATCTCTTTCAAACAAGACTCGGATTTAGTTTTGAACAAAGTTTGCTCAAATTTCAAATCAAAATCAAGGTATTCAATGATTCTCACTCCATCTTTGGGAAATGATAGATATATGTATAGACACGAAACTGGGCTTATTGGCCTTTCTTTTCTTTTGTGTACAATATTCTCAGGGTCAGACACAGGGATTACTGCTTCTAGGTCTGGGTTTCTCCCGGTATGAATTTTCTTGGGAGCCAAGATTTCTAGCTCAAACTACTTGATGCTACTGGTCTGTTTATAATGGAGTCACCAAGGTATATTTAGTCTCAGCCAATAAGGTGTTTGATTCACTGTCACCCTCAGGAATCAAATATGAAGCTTTAATTCGTTATTTTCCCAGGGAAGATTTCACTTTCGATACCCGGAAACGATGGAAAAATGTTATCACTCTGTAAATTTGTTCGGCTGATAAAAAAATGACAGAGGCAACCTACAAACCAAATTTAGAGCTGGGTACTAGCCTGCTTAGCTCAAAGAGGGTTCTCTCATGTAACTTGGTATTTATTTGACAATCAATGGCTAGGTTTTGTTGTTTTTTTGGGGGGGGGGTGGGTTTATAATTTTGTTGGCAAGGAAGGGGAGGGAGGGCTATAGAGTCAAAATTCTGAAAATGAATAGAAGCATTGAATGGTTGGTAGAAATATCCATAGGATAAAGGCTAAATGAGGCAATAAATATGAGTTATAATTTGTAAATTTTTAGAGTGTAGGAAGAAAAGAAAACATATAACTGCATCAGAGCATTAAATAAATGAATTCTAAATTAGTTAGGAAGAACTTAACATGGTTTAAATTGATTCAGTTGAGAGCATCACAAGATGAATTCCAGGCCTTTGACTATCCAATTTAAACAGAAGACAGTGAAAATGAAATTAGAAATACAGGAAATACATACAAAGAGAGGAGACAAAACTCAGATCACCACCATTAGAATCTTTTCATGGAAACTTCAAGACTTTTGCATGTGTATTCAACTCAATTTAAGAAAATTACATTCAATTTCCAAATAACTAAGATCATTCCCTTGCACTTCTACCAACACTAATACATTTGGAACCCCTAATATTTATACAATTTGAGTTCCTTCTGTTCGAAACCAATTACAATAATTGAAATGAAATGCTTCAATTTTTGAAACTGATTACAACAATTACAAATGACAGTTTCAGTTTTGAAACCGATTACAATAATTAGCAAGAAAACATTTGATGATCTGGATTTTAACTCCTCTAACACTTCAGTCCCGTCCTATGCCACTTGTTCTCCTCTAGTATTCCACCTGATCTTCCATATTCAATGACACATGTACATATGTTATGGGACTTATCATTAAATGTGGACATAAACATATCTCCCTAGATCCACCTAGATCTAGAACAAAACATAACAGAATATGACGCTTTCCCTAAGATCTAATAATTGACTTTACTATCTAACAAGAGATGGGAAACATATCGTTTAAATATCTTCTCCTATTGTCGTTGTCGTCTTAGCTCCACTCCAGTGCTCCTTTGATATTGAATCTGCAAGGGAACACAAGCCAACCAAAGTGAAAGAAATAATATACTCAACGAGAACCTATGTATGTCATCAAGGAATCATACAATAAAACAAAGCCATTTTTATTGGAAAGAAACATATCACTATTATTATATTAAAGTGAAAGTGGAGATTACAGCCAAATACTTGATGTTGCAAGGTCCCCTTCTGATGACCCTTTTCTTCAACACACACACTTTCTCCAATCTTAAATGAAGAAGATCCACAATGAATTGATGAACCGAAATGAGGCTCTCAAGAATGACCCAATGCAGAAATATCCATACAATCTTAGCCTTGAATCAACCTTATGTGCTTAACCTTTTCCATAAGAGATCCCTCTTTATATAGGGAAAGAGAGATGGTTAAATATATTAGGATGATCCCACCAAATTAGAGAAGCCAGTAGGATCCCAACCCTATGGATGCCACATCACATTATAGAACATCCCCTTCTAGAACTTTCGTGAAACTTCCCCTTTTCCTAGTCTTTTGACATCATCGCACCCTAGTTGTAGAGGAGATTCTGGAGACGCTGCAACCTAGCTTTAGGGAAGGGGGTGACGATCAAGGATTGTTGCACCCTGCATATGGTGAAGCCTGCGACGACCTTCCTTAATAGGTTTTTTGAGAAAAGAAAGTTAGTCACTTTCCTCATGAAAAAAGGCTCTTTTTTGGGAACATGAACACATGTTGTCAATGGATCACTGGGGTGACTAAAATAATGTGTAACATGATTCCCCCCAAAGTATGAGACTAGAACTTGTGGTAGCTGAAATAATTTGTAGAATGTGTGTGTTGGAAACAAGAATCATATCAGTCGAGAACCTGCAAACAGTCAAGCATCAACATAATAATATACCATTGTCCAAGGTAGGCATTCCCATACTCAGATTACAAAATTTCAAATGAGTCATGGCCACCAAATATACACTGTGGATCCATGTCAATGTGAAATCGACATAGCCACCCAAAATACACTGTGGATCTATGCATTAAAATGACTCAAATTTGGACATAGACATGAGACATACAAAGTGGATCTATGTGTCAATACAAATCATGAATACTCCATCGCAACCTAGACCAGAATGGTATGATCCAGGGTCTTCATATCCATCGTCTCTCAGTACAAATATGACCATGTGATTACAGATGCTAAAGTCGAACATGGTAGAAACCACTTGATTATCAGTCAATGATGAAAACCATTAACAAGTGTGAGGGAAATCACCATTGATGTCAATGACTCCCAAGGTACCCCAGTACAATCCAACGAATGTGAATAAATGAGTTCAAGTCGAACACTCGATGGAATCTTCCAATCAGGGGTCGATGATATGAACCCACTGTTGAAAGAGAAGAAACCTTCCATTGAGGCATGCAGGTTCTAAGGTACTGAAATATTTCTAAGTCTTGTTCCTGGATAATGAGTTGAATTTGACAGGAAAAGAATCATCACAGGAGGGCCTTGATGTATCCCCCATCAATGACACAAAATGAGTAATTCCTCATCCAATTCACACACTTTCTCCAAAACACGTACTTGCTCCAATATTGGATGAAGAAGATCCATAATGACTTGATGAACTCAAATGAGTATCTCAAGAATGACCCAATGCAAAATTCTCCATACAATCTTAGCCTTTAATCAACCTTTTGTGCTTAACCTTTTCCATGAGAGATCCCTCTTTATATAGGGAAAGAGAGATGATTAAAGAGATTAGGATGATCCTACCAAATCAGAGAAGCGAGTAGGATCCCAACCATACATATGCCACCTCACCTTCTAGAATATCCCCTTCTAGAAATTTTGTGAAACTTCCCCTTTTCCTAGTCTTTTGACATCGTCGCACCCTAGCTGTAGAGAAAATCCCTGAAGTAGAATTCCTCATCCAATTCTTAGCCTTGAATCAATATTATGTGCTTAACCTTTTCCATGAGAGATCCCTCTTTATATAGGGAAAGGGAGATGGTTAAAGATATTAGGATGATCCCACCAAATCAGAGAAGCGATTAGGATCCCAACCATACGGATGCCACCTCATATTCTAGAATATACCCTTCTAGAACTTTCGTGAAACTTCCCCTTTTCCTAGTCTTTTGACATAGTCGCACCCTAGCTGTAGAGCAGCTTGCAAAGATGTCACAACCCAGCTTTAGGGTAGAGGATGATGATCAGGGATCGTCGCACCCTACATATGGTGTAGCCTGCGACGACCTTCCTTAATAGGGTTTTTGAGAAGAGAAAGTCAGTCACTTTCCTCACAAAGAAAGGATATTTTTTGTGAACATGAACACATCTTGTTAATGGATCACTAGGGTGACCAAAATAATGTGTAATATAATTCCCCCCAAAGTATGAGACTCGAACTTGTGACAACCAAAATACCTTGTAGAATGTGTGTGTCAGAAACAATGAGCAGATCAGTCAAGAACCTGCAAACAATCAAGCATCAACATAATAATATACCATTTTCCGAGGTAGGCATTCCCATACTCAGATTACAAAATTTCAAATGAGTCATGGCTACCAAATATACATTGTGGATCCATGTCAATGTGAAATCGACATAACCACCCAAAATACAATGTGGATCTATGCGTTAAAATGACTCAAATTCGGACATAGCCATGAGACATACAAAGTGGATCTATGTGTCCATACAAATCATGAATACTCTGTTGCAACCTGGACCATAATTGTATGATCCAGGGTCTTCATTTCCATCGTCTCTAAGTATGAATCTGACCATGAGATTACAAATGGTGAAGTCGAACATGGTAGAAACCACTTGATTACCGGTCAATGATTAAAATCATTAACAAGTGCGATGGAAATCACCATTGATGTCAATGACTCCCAAGGTACCCCAGTACAATCCAACGAATGTGAATAAATGAGTTGAAGTCAAACACTCGATGGAATCTTCCAATCAGAGGTCAATGATGTGAAACCACTGTTGAAAGAAAAGAAACCTACCATTGAGGCATGCAGGTTATAAGGTACTGAATGATTTCTAAGTCTTGTTCCTGAATAATGAGTTGAATTTGATAGGAAAAGACTTCTCACAGGAGGGCCTTGATGTATCCCCCATCAATGACACGAAATGAGTAACAGTTTTGAGGTAGATCATAGTGTGAAATGATTTGGGACTGACACAAAGAAGGCTGACATGGTAGAATATTTATAACTACAGATGGTCGACTCAATAGGAGGCTTATTAAGGCTGGACTTCTCATGAACATATGAACGACAGGACAATGGTCTTGGCAGCATTGTCTCAAGGAGGACCCAACATATAGACATGTGAATGGTCAAACGAGAAACAAATGTATTTTCCAACTTGAATTCAATGATGAAGGGGGGTGTCATATTCAAGAGCGACTATTACTGCCACTAACACAGATAGAGAGCCACATTTCTTTCCCAAATTTACCCCCACCATTTATGGCGAGTAGCTCTTTATTTTTACATAAGATTGAGGAGGATAACATATGCTTGTTGATGTAAGCTCGTCCTTCAGATGAGTCCCTCAGAGTATGTTTAACAAACCCTAAGAAGGAGTGTTTTGGTCCCATATGGATCTTTTGATGTTTGTTTAACGATTCCAAAGAGAGAAAACTCGAGGATTTTTAATGTTTAGAGAGTCTAAAAAACACTTAAAGAGAACCCCAACAATTCCTTTTTCATAAGTTAATCCGATGATACTAAAAAAGTAATAACCTACTGCTCATCAAAAAATTTCTTCAAACACTTTTACGAGCATGAAAAGAACCAGGTCACTTGGCAATATTTTCGTTTTACGGAGCGTGAAAAGAGTTTAAAGGATACTACATAAGTTTCATTTTTTGTGTTACCATTTCGAGTACGAAAAAGCAACAAAAGTATACTCAGTTACATTCTCATTGATTTACGAGCACGAGAAAGAACAAAAGCTAAGCTCGTATTTTTTTTCTGAAAAACCCTAAAATAATTTGTACATATATATAAAAACAGGCCCAAAACGTATCCTTATTCCAATGTTTCCACTCCTGGATCTTTAATATGCAAAAATCAACACTTGCAACATCATTAGAACTTTAGGGTTTAGGTGAAATATATAAAATAATATAAAATATGAATAAAAAAATGAAAAAGTCAATAAAATGGGTTAAAACTTCATTTCACTATTCCATTTGGTATTTCACCCAAACTTTGTTCCAAAACCCCCTATTTACCTCAATTTTCCACTGCGGATTACGGGAGGCACGGTTGATCATTCAATGAACGGTCTTTGTTGATCAAGTAATTTTCATCTCTTTCAACTTTTCATGGATCAAAATTAGCTTTTTGTTGGTAAAAAATGGCTTTTTGAGTTAAGTTTTCAAGGGTACCCATGCGTGGAGGTCATTGCAGGTGCCCTATATCGAGCCCTGCGATGAACCAGGGTCCTCACAGCAACATTAAGGCTATCCTGCGATGACTCTACACTGTACGAACGCCCAGGCCTGCGACGTGCACAAATCAAAAAGTGTTTTGAGATGTATTTGCCAATAAACATTTCCAGGGAGAAGATGAAGATGTTAATCTCTCTTTTATGTTCCATTTCAGGTTTTCCATGGTACGAATGTTGGAATGGAAAGAGTGAGAGCATGAGGCAGAAGACTACTTTATCGGGAATGACTAGGGAATGGTAAATACCCTCCGACAGTGAAGAATATTAAAATTATTCAAGAACATGGGATGTGAACCAACGGGTGTTTCGCGTGGGTGCTCACATTCTTACGATAGATATCAAGGATGTCTACTTCTTAGCCGGGCTATCTTGTTGTGGGGCCCAAGTTACACTTACAGGTAGCAGGGGAGGTGGCAAGCCTTTGAGCCACTATATGAGTGCACATTGTGTTCCAGGTACTCAGAAGCATAGCGGAAAAGTCGCTATCAGATATGTCCATGACTTGCCTCTACGTACCATCCTCTACACCATCACATCCATGGCAGGGAGTGCAGATCCCCATATGGCTCTTCGGATCTATTTCCAACATGTGCTAGAATGTATGGAGCCCCGAGTTTTCAACTGGTGTGACGGGGTTCTCAGAAGTACGAAAAAACAGTTGACCAAGTGCATGAGTGGTGAGCTGAAATAGTTTGGATACAACTCGGTTTTGGTGTCCTTCTTCCTAGAGAGGGTCCCATATTTACGCTTGCAGGTAGAGTGGGGTATACCTTCCCGACAAGATCCAAGGATGAAGAGGTGGGTCGACCTCATGGAACAACATGTAACTGGTCCTACCATTAGGTATAATGGTGTTTTCTTTAACTGGTTGAGGACCCAGATGCTTATGGTCGACAACTATGCTTGTGTCCGTTTATACTTCCAAGGTGATCCAAAATTGGTTCTTCCTGAGGGTTCCCAATGGGGGGACATAGGTAAGAAGGACATTTTTCTTTTATAATGTTTTGGTGATTTTTAATATAATTTTTTTTTATGTGTTGCTTGTCTGATGACTAATCAAATTCTCTTTTGATGATGCAAACGTGGGACCTTACCGACCTCCAGGTTCATCCCCCATCCAGAGGCAAGGGGAGAGAGATGACATAGAAGGATTAGTTGTTGTTGACTACGAAATCCTAGAGAAGAATCTATAGGGGCTTACGATGAACATCTCAGATGCCTCCATCGATGATATCTCAAGGCATTATCAATGCCATACAGTGGGCCTGTCTGCTTACATTGGTCAGTTTCTCCGTAAATTAGCACGGGCAGTCACATTTTATAGTGAGCATCATCCTTGATGCTCTATTTTTATATGAAGCCATGTGATTCACATTTTTGATATTTTGGTCCTCGAACAAAAACACTTTTTGTAACACTTTTATCGTTATATATATATATATATATATATATATATATATATATATATATATATATGAGGATTCTATCGGTTTACTTGTTGTATATACAAAGTGTGATTGGATTTTATAAATGTCTCAAATGTCTGTATAACACATAATTATCCAATGCATATGTTAATGTATTTAGACACCTAGGAATGTGTTGATATTCAATGTAATCAAAATGACGTTCCAACAGGCGAATTCGTAAATGTACCCTTAATAATGTAGGAATTCAAATGGAGTAAAATTACTCAACTGTAGGACTACTAACTGCGAATCGTATCATACAATAAGATGGTGGATTCCAAGTGAAACAACATCGGTCAATAATTCGATGATTGCACTATATTCTGCAATATTGTTAGTTCCACAAGCAAGGCAAATACCATGTAGACTAATCAATTCATCCGTAGGTGCATAGATTTCCCAAGCAGCAGAGGATAAGTTCTGAGTACTGCGACTAGGACCATCAGCGAAGCCAATGTAGGGTAGCGAAGAAACCAACATCTGGAAACCAAGCATAACGCAAGGTAAGAAGCTGAAGGTTGAAACCAAACAACGAAAAAGAAAACTAAAGTATGATACACTAAAGTACAAACACTCATGCAAAAATGACTTAAGCATAGTACTTCTTTTAGTAAAGCCCATTTATGGGTTCACTCAAAGGGATTCCATCATAATCAAATAGCTAATAATCTCCCTTCTCCAACACATGTTTGACAATGTAAGGACCTCACCACATGGCCTCGAATTTATCGGCCCCTAGCAAGTCACGATCATGTTCGTAAAGAAGAACTAGATCACTTTCAGAAAAAACATGTGGCTTGACATGTTTATCGTATTTGGCTTTAACACGTTTCTTCTGGGTTTCAATAACTAAGGTGGCATCGCGATGGGTTCCATCTAGTTGCATCAAATACAAAAGACGGTCTTCTTCTGCAGAAGTATTGGGGAGAAGTTGAACGGCTAGTTTCAAAGACAATATTTCACATTCAATCGACAAGATAGCTTCAATACCATAAACTAGCTGGAAAGGTGTAAATCTCATGGTAGACTTAACGGATGTCCGAGAGGCCCATAATGCAGAGAATAGCATCTTGTGCCATTTTGTCTTATGAATTCCTATCATCTGTTGAAGCATAGTAATGAGAACTTTGTTTATTGCTTCAACCTAGCCATTGGCCTATGGGTAATAGGGGTTGAGTTTTCATGACAAAGACCCAACTTTTTAGTAAGTTTATACATCATAAAACTTTGAAAATGACTACCAGGATCAGTAATGATAGCTTGAGGGATACAAAACTGAGTAATGATATAGAAAATGTTGCAGTATTCCCGGTGTTATCAAATGTAGGCATCGCCTCGGCCCATTTAGTGAAAAAATCCACAGCTACAATGATGTATCCATGCCCCCCAGCCGAGTGAGGGTTACATGTCATGAAGTCAATGCCGCATTTGGCGAATGGACCAACAGAAACCACAGGATGTAGGGAAGCAGGGCGATATATTATCTTGTTATTATAAGCTTGGAAAGCATGGAATTTATGAACATCAATAATGCAGTCCTTAAATAAAGAAGGCCAGAAATAATCTGCTCATAATATATTTTGGACAGTGGCATACCCAAACATATGATCGCCACATGCTCCAGAGCGACATTCATTCAAAGATTTCTCAGCTTCATCGTAGGTGAGACATCGTCGAAAAATAGAATCAATACTGCGGTGGTAAAGGGTATCACCGAGGATGATGTACTGATGGGTTTGTTATCGTATGCGGCGACGATCTGTACTAGATAGGTCAGGCCAAAAAGTTTGAGTCTGGAGATAGATAATGATATATCCGTACCAAACATCATCAGAACTGATCCAAGAAAGGTATTCGTCAAGCAAGGAATCCTCTGCCACATTTTTTGTCTCAGTGGAGGGAAGGTCACATATCAGTTTGGCGAAAACCAAAGATTTCTTTGAATTAGCGCGTTTGAATTCCAAGTCAAACTTCTAGAGAATCACTATCCATTTGGAGTACTTTCCCCCTAGAAATTGTCGAGTAAGAATGTGTTTCATGGGGTTGCAATCGAAAATCACAATTGTTTTGCGTAATAATATATAATGTTGAAAACGTTGAACAGCTTGAATAGATGCCATGGCCAGTTTCTCTACATGTAGGTATTTGGTTTCAGTAGTTGTGAGACTCCGACTCAAATAGTATCTCACATGTTCGTCATACGAATCATCCTCTTGGACTAAGACCATAGTGATGGTAGAGTCTGAAGCATCTAAGTAGAGGAAATAATCTCGACTATGGTCAGGGGGAAACATTAATGGTGTACAGGTTAAGGCAAGTTTCAAAGATTCAAAGGATTTGTTTGCAGTATCGTCCCATACAAACTCGTAACCTTTCTCGATTAGCTAAGTGAATCCTTTCGTCAGTTCAATGTAATTGGGGATGAAACGACGTAAAAAAAATTCCTTCCCTTGCAAACTTTGGAGCTGGCGGAGTGTGGGAGTAGGAGGTAGATTAAGTATAGCCTCAACCTTGAAGGTGTCTAATCGAATCCCATGTATCAACATGATAAAACCAAGATGTCAACCGGAATCCACACAAAAAACACATTTGTGTGGGTTTAAGCGAATATGATAATAATGACAACGTATGAAAATGGACCTTAAATGTGTCAAGTGATCTTGAAAATGCATGGAATGCATCGGTAGATCATCAAGATAGGGTTTCACAATGTGCTTAATATCATGGAAAGCATAATACATAGTGCGCTGAAAATTCACGCCAGCATTCTTGAGACCAAAGGGTAATTTCTGGTAGGAAAAGGTTCCCCAAGGGAAAATAAAAGCAGTCTTGTGTTGGTCCGCGAGTAAAATATTAATTTGATTATAGCCGGAGAAACCATCCATTAAAGAGAATATTTTGATGTCGGCACAGTAATCAACGATCTGGTCAACGAAAGGAGTTGGTTAATTGTCCTTAGGACAAGCCTTGTTTATGTCCCTATGATCTACAAAAACGCGGATGGGACCTTGTTTTTTATTTACCAGAATTGGATTGGATACCCAATCAATCAAAGCCATGGGATAAACAAAGCCATCTTTAAGAATGTTTTCAACTTCAAGCTTGATAGCAGTAGCTTTGCGTAGATGTACTGGGCGAAGTCATTGCCGAACGGGTTTAGCATCCGAGTATGTCTTAATCTCGTGCACAATGATATCAGGATCAATTCCTAGCATCAATTCGTAACTCCAGGCGAAAACATCACGAAATTATTGGAAAAGGGTTTTATATGTGTGGGCCTCATCAGTAGAACATGAGGCCCCAATATGAACATTCTCTATGATGTCAAGTTTAATGGATATGTCAAGAGGGACGATAGGTGAAATGTTACTCAAGTTCCCTTTGTACAAGACATCGTGTGTTGACTCAAGAACTGAATAAATAACAATGATGGTCGACAGAGTAGAAATCCGTTGGTAACTCTCTATGGTATCACATTCTAGGAAGAGAATGGAGCGATGATGCCCATCGTCCCAGGGAGTGTCTTCCGTAGAAATGAATGAAATGATCATCTCATCAATAGGAAAGACCTCGTGGAACGGATCAGGAGATGAATCATAGAGAGAAGGGGGAGTTGGGGTTGCCAATTGAATGGATTGATAAGAGGATTCAACTGGAATTAAAGGAAACTTGTCGGCATAACGAAGGTAGTCACCAGGGTTAGGTACTACCCATGGGTCATATGACTCAGGGTTTTCACGAACAGTGGTGGATATCATGTTAATAGATGAACAAAAGGAGGGGAAATATCGGGTGTTGGGATTGGAAATGTACCCATCAAAGTTGAATATTTCAAAAGACCCACTCCGACATTCTTGTAACCAGGGGATGTCTTCGAGATGAAAGGAACTTTCCTAGTACAAGAATCAGAATTAAAGAAGGTCAGTTGGTCAACAGTAACAACCTTTCCTTGGTGCAGGATTCGTACCACACGGAAAAGGGTAGACACAATTGCATGCATGGAATCAATCCAGATACAGCCAAGTAAAAGGTTATAATCAAGAGGTGCATCCAAGACCTCAACCGAGACATTGATCGATTTACCTTCCAACGTAATAGACAACAACAAAAGAACACCGTAAGGTTTAAAACCTGTACTATTGAAGGCCTTAAGTGTATTGTGTGATTCAGTGAGGGTAGGAGAGCCAATAGCTTTCCAACAAGTAACAAACATAATGCAATTCGAGGCTCCTTCATCAATAACAATTCTACAAATATTCTTGTTTTCAACAACAACTTGGATCCGAAATGCTAACTGAGGAGGAAGCCTTGGAACGTGATCTTCCAAGTCAGAGATTATTAAATTGGTATCCGTGGGATCAATTCCACCAATGGATTTTAACAATGTATTTTGTTGAGCAAGACAACTTTGAAGGACTTCGAGAGCTGACATCGCAGAGGGTGCTTGCGCACGATCCTCTACAATATTGTAGTTTTGGACAGCACATGCGTGAGGGTTGAATGCAAACTTTTGAACAACGCCCTTTGGAGGGGGGAAAAGAAATGTATCGAGACCTAGTATTTCGATATGAAGATGACCGTTTGGAGGTAAAGTTGGGGGAGAAGGTTGAACCAACGAAGGTGGCATATCATCAACTTTCTCTTTTGATGGAGAGCAATCCTTGGCTCGAGTCACGATTGCAACTTCGTTGTTTCTAGAATCACCAATACGCATAAGGACGTAATATGAGATAGAAGGAGAATCTTGGTCATGAATGACCAGTTGGGCTTGCTATTGATAAGGGAAAGTTTGTGACAAAATGGTGGGTGTAGGAGGTTTCTCAGTCCCTTGGAGGAACTTAGTAACCTCGATGCATCTCGGACAATCTTTCATGTAATGATCGTCACCAAAAATTAGGTAGGGATAATGAGGCTTATGTTTATCTTTCTCATCAGCGGTTTGTGTTTTGGCTTTACCAAATTGTGGGCTATTATTCCTATCCTCATATTCTTACCCTTCCCTTTCTTTTTTATTTTGATTCTTTCCGGTAGACTTGGATTGAACAAAATTAACTTCGGCGGTCTTACTAGTGGAAGGAGTAGGAGTAGGAGTATTTTGTGCATTAGAATTATTAGATTTAGGATTGGTGTGGTTGGCATGTGTAGATTGAGTCTCAGCATGAAAGGTTCCATTCACACCATCAACAACATGAGAAGCTATTGGAGGTGCTGGGGTAGGGTTTGTGGAAGCACGAGGAGCGTCAGGGATCAAATTGTAAAGCATTCTCGTTTGCGAATAAATGAGATCTAGATACTGAGCACGACTAATCGCTTGATATTCAGTGACAAAACCACCCATGAAGACATCATGAGCGATAGGTCCAATGAGTGATTTGGTAAACCACTTAGCCAATACTTTATCAGGAAGAGGAACTTTGATCAAACGTCTTATCCTCCTCCACTCATGGATGTGATTAGAAATATGAGTGGATGAGGATTGCTTAAAAGAACTCAAAATTTCGGTTCCTGTCTCGTATTGAATTGGTAATTGATAATATGTCAAAAAGGCCATGGATAGGGTATTAAATTCATTGAAGAATCCTCGCGGTAACTCGATGTACCATTTTTCTGCCGAACCCGTGAGAGTTCATTGGAAAAGTCGTAATCTGATGGAGTCATCCATCAAGGAGTTGGATAAACACCACAGATGAAAAGTCATAACATGATTATTTAGATCCTCTCCTACTCGAACATCAAATTTAGGAATGTCGGACTCTAACTTATCCAGTATGAAGGGCCAATAAGGAGAATGTAGAATAGGATCATTCAAAATCCTAGACAAACCAGGTAAATCGAAAGTGGCTAGAAAAGGAAACTGTCGGTTCACTTGAGGAAACTAGTAGTTTTGAGGGGGAAGCCCCGTAGGTATACCAGTAGGACCATTAGTAGTTTGCATATAATTAGACAGTCTTGACAAATTCGGTTGTGGAGGATTTTGAGGCATATAGCCCATAGGGTTGGGTTGATTAGGGATGTTCCCTTGGAAAGGAACATGAGATTGCAAGTTTTGAACCCAAGTGGGATTCAAAGAACCTGGATATGGTTGACCGAGGTTAGGGGGTACAAAAGAATTGACTTGAGGATGTTTCCCCCCAGACAGTTGTAGATTTCCTTGGAAAGGAAGATTCCAAGGTTGAGTTTGTTACACAGGTGCATTTTGTCCATAAATTGGATTATCGACTCCAACTTGAGGTTTCCCCCCAAGTTGAGTTTGTGCCCCAATCTGAGGTTTTCCCCCAAATGGAGGTTCCCCCCCAGCTTGAGGTTGACCTCCAATAGGAATCTGGAAACCAAAAGTGATGGGAAGACTTGTGCCTCCAATTGGATTGGAGCCACTAGGGCTAGGATGGTGAGATCCTCCTAACAAAGGTAGAGGAAGAACATAAGCCCCTCCAGAGAGTATCTAGTAAGGTGTAGGAAAAAAATGACTTGCAACATTATACCCAAGAGTAATTTTGGCACAGGGGCAGACCCAGGGTTCAACGCTTCAATAATGCACCAACAAAACCCTAACTACTGACCCTTTCGGCAAAACCTGCGAAGCAGATGAAGTCTCACCTGAGGTAGAGGCAAGGGGGTTGTAAGAATCAATTGTCTACAATCTATATGGGACACAGATCTATGATCACAATACTTAAGAGAGAACTTAGCAATTAACATTCATTAGTCTTAGACCCCTATTCACAATAGCTTCAACCGTTGACAGTAGCTTCAGTTGTGCTTGTATTGTCGCTACTTGTTGCATTGCTTCTTGGAAGTGTGACTCCAATTTCCTTAGTTATGGGTCCTCTGCA
Source organism: Picea engelmannii (assembly GCA_009831015.1). Taxonomy (NCBI): domain Eukaryota; kingdom Viridiplantae; phylum Streptophyta; class Pinopsida; order Pinales; family Pinaceae; genus Picea; species Picea engelmannii. The sequence goes on from ML783769.1 coordinate 72,060, forward strand.
AGGTGCTCATAGGTCTGCGCACTTCGATTGCTGAGTTTCTTTCATTCTAAGGCCAATGCCTTGATTCTTTCGAATGCGGTCCGGGCAGTTTCTTCCCTCCGATCTCACACTTCCTATGGAGTGCTAAACACTGATTGCAATTACAGTTCTGCTACTCTTTCTTGGAGCTGCTGAATGGCTTCAACGAGCTTGGCTCTCAGTTGTTTCCTCTTCCATGTGTGCTAGGCTTGGCATAGAGCGAAGTTCTCTAGTGACTGCTTCTTTAACTCCAATATGATCTGCAAGCAACTGTTTGTTTTCCTTCTGGATCTGTGCTCTATCCTCCGCAAACTTCTCATGGAGGTCATATTTATCTTGCTTCGCAACCCGAAAATACTCTAGGGATTCCTCCTTTACTTGCTTCAATGCCTCTGTGGCCTGCTCTTTTTCTTCCTAGACCCGACGAAAGCGAGCCTCTGTCACATATACTATTCTACGTAGCTGGGCAGGCTCATCTCCTACTTCTATGCCCCCTGATGACAATGACACTGGAGACACTGCGCGAACTGAATAAAGAACTTGTTTTACCCCCTGAGCTCCACCTTGATCCATTCATACATTTACTCCTGTTTGGCTTCGCTTCGCTGCAAAATTTCCTCGAAATTATCTGGTACAACTGCAATGATGAGGTCAATATCATCCACCGTAAGTATAGTCTGTAAGTGGGAATTAGTGGCGCGTGAATTCTACCGCGCTGAGGGTTTCTTTGGAGAAACCTTTATTTTCTTGGATGTCTCTATCTCTGTAAGGGGATCTTTAGGTAGTGTTACATCGCCCTATTCTTGTTTGTCTTCTTCCCCTTCATCCTCTTCTTTGTCTACTTCGTCACCTCCTCCCCCTTCAGGTGAATCTAGTGTAGTCTCCTCTGATGTGATGTGCATTTCATGTACTTATTCATTCTTCTTCTTGCTACTCCCTGGTCCATCATACTCTTCATGGGTGACTATAGGACTTTGGATGAGGTCGGGGTCAAAGATTTCTATCTGTTCGACTGATACAAGGAATTCTGCAGGTCATTCCTTGGTTATTTCCTCCATATCTTCCTCGGTGAGTTTTTAATAGGACTGGAGGTCTTCCTTGTGTTCGTCTTCACGCGCAGTGATGTAAATGAAGTGCATGTATGCACGAAACTTCGCTATTGGCATGAACCTATGAAGTGTATTCTAAGTCATTCGAGGGAAGGATTCAATGGCCCTCTTCAGCTGCAAGAAATAGGTGTGGAACACTGCATTGGACTTCCATTGCTTTGCCATGTCGCTCGAATACCAGAGGGTAGTGAACCTCACAGGTAGTGGTTCAGACGACGCAACTTCAGGGAAATTTGGTCCCTCCAACATCTCCCAAGTGATGAAGGCAATGATAATTAGCAACCAACTGAAGTGAAACTCGTAGCCCTAGTCTTCTGCTTCGTGAAAATATTTCTCAAACTAGTTGATGAGGTAGCTCGCCTAGTTCATCTGCATCCCTTCGACGCACTTTTCTACGAGGTCGATGACGAACCCCGTGACCTGCATCAGTCTATTCTTCCTAATGAGCTTACCAGTGATCAACTAGCAAGCTAGGTGCACTACGCCATTTTGGATGGAGGCTACCTTGTAGCCCCTCTTTCCTTTATCCACATCATCTTAGGTGTCCTTTATTCGTTGTGCCAGGGCACGATCTGCATCCTTCCTTGGGTAAAAATCCTGAGGGTTTTGTCCATGCATTCTCAATCCAGTGATTCAATGGATCAACGTTGAATCTACAATGATGCGCCTATCCAACCACATGTAACCGCCATGGTAGCAAGGCAAGAGGATTTTAGCACACGCGTTAACCTCCTGATGTCTGTCAAAGTGTGGTATATTCATCACATTAAGGATTTTTTATCTTGCAATGTCCATGGTCCACAACTGGGGGATTATCTTTGACTTCTTCCCTGTTTTCTTTGTCAAGTACTTATTTGGTGCGAGCATTCCATAATTCTTGTGGTCTCCCAAGTTGAAATCACTGATCTTTAGCGTCATAATTTGTCCTAGTTGCGGTCCAACTGTGCATATCCCCTTCGGGAGGTACACAATGATCAGTGTATAGTCGAAGTCCCTCGGGATGTTGTCACTACTAACTGTGCTAGCTAGAGGCGGGATATAGTCGGGAAGGACTGACAGGATGAGCTTCGTGTTTGCCAAGTCGTCATGATTCTTTCTCTATTTCTTTGTCGCAGTTTGGGATGGCCCATATCGACGTCCAGTCGATGGGGAGGCTTGAAATCCTCTCGTCGATGAGGCTTATTCTCCTGCAGACATGTCCTTCTCCGCCATGAGTTCAATCAAAATATCTTCGACGGATTTCTCTACTGCACTAAGGTCGCCCGACATGCACGCTCATGATCAAATGTCTCGGATATGTGGACAAACACTCAAGGTAAGAAAAATGGTTGCCGAGGTCTCAATAAGCACTGCATGAAAGAAATTAGTTCTTTGTGGGCTCGGATAATCAAAAATTTCAAAAGTGTCGTCGGTAACACATTCAACGGGTTAAATAGATAATGTCATAATAGACTCCTCCAATGGGTAGGAATACCTCAATCAATACAATTCCATCTTTTATGGCGTGGTCCCAATGATCCAACGACGAGATTTATGGAAATAATTGTGTTTCTATCCGTTATGGAGCATCTTTCTAATGGTCAGGACGCCTCCAATGGTTACATTGCTTCGTCGTGGCAAAGTGCCAGTCTGTGTTGTTTTGCTATTCTGGCGAGGTTCAAGTTCTGCAATCCTTCCTTCTGTGAAGTCCTCTCTGGAACCTCCTGCAATTTTTCTATCTTTTCTTTCTTCTTACTGAGATTTATTTATTTCTTTCTAGTGATCCGTGTCTCTGGATTCCTCTTTCCATTCTTGTTCTTATCTTTTATTAGCATAGTAACTTCGGACCACTGGGGGTATTTCAGAGGGTTTGAGAGTAATACTTCTTCTCTTACTGTTTCTGGAGTATGTGCTCTTTTCTTCTGCATGGATAAGTTCTTTAAGCCTTCTTATGTTCTTTCAACTTCGACAGCCAGGTCTATGGCCCTCAGTTTCTTCGACTTGTCCTCATGTTCTTCTATTAAGCATGCTATTCTCCTAGCCGTGAAATCCATTAATTCTTTCTTTTTATGTTCTATAGATTCCTCTTCTTCTTTCCTTTGGATCTGATCTCTCTCAATCCAATTCCTTTCTAACAAAAGTGCAAAAGGAGCATTGTTCTCAACAAACTTAATGACCTCGAATTCTTCTTTTGTCGATGTTCCATGAGCACTCATAGTTACATGAATAAGTCTTCCACATAGGGTTATCGTCTTTCCTTTAAACAATCCTATTCCTCCCAATGAAGGAATCATAGAAGGCTTTCCCAAAATTTCCCAAGTACTTTCTACCATAATGTTCACCTGTGTTTCTGCATCCAATACACAACTATGTCGAAGTATCCTATTCTTGTTTCTATGCACTGGTTCTCTTTTAATATCTCTGGTAAACTTATGCCTCTATGATCATTCAATGTTTCTTTCATCTGCAATAATATAGCCTCTGAATCTTTCTGGTTCTCTAGTATATTCTTAGTCTCTCAACCTTCCTCATGGTTTTCTTGTTTCATGTTCATATTCTCAACTTTAGCAATCATTCTAGGGAAATCTAAAAATTCATGTCCAGTAGATTTACAACAAAGGAAAATAGGACCTCTACTGGGGCATTCATTAGCAAGATGTCCTGGTCTTATGCAACTATAACAAAGAGTCAATCCTCTATTTCTCTTAAACGATCCCCAACCTTTCCTGTACTGCGCTCTGGGATCACAGTGATGGGCCTGTAAAAAAATCTTTCTAGGATCCTGCATCCACTTGTTAGTCCAAAAATTATTTCTATGCATAGGAATAACACATCTTTCACTATTTCTATAAGGTCTATTCATATCACATCTTCTTTCTTCTAGTTGTTCCCTAGTTTTCAAACTAGGACTAAATCTATCAAACATACCTAGATCCATTCTTTTGAGACAAATATTTCCACTTATCTTACCTTTATCAAAGCACAAAGATTTAAGATCTTACCTCTTCTTTTCAGATCAGAATTCTCTTCTTAACATAGAGCTTCACAAGTCAATTAGAGTAGTGTGCACTACAACAATAGATCTACGCACATAGCTTTATCATTTCCTCAGTTCTCAGCAATCACAGTTTCAAGTCCCGGTAATGGAACTATTTGTTGGCATAGGGGCAGACCCGGGGTTCAACGCTTCAACAACGCACCAAAAAAACCCTAACTACCAGACCTTTCAGCAACACCTGCGAAGAAAATGAGGTCTCACCCGAGGTAGAGGCAGGGGGGGTTGTAGGACTCAAGTGTCTACAACCTAGATGGGACACGGATCTGTGATCACAATACTTAATAGAGTACTTAGCAATTAATGTTCATTAGTCTTTGACCCTTATTCACATCGCAGATAAAAACCCTAATTACAGAACAACGCAGTATTCGACAAGATCTAAGCATATCTAACCATTTAACACATAGCATCAAACAGATCTAGCATTCATTCATGTTATTAAGAACTAAGCTACTACATCAGATGCATCTAAAATACATAAATATTCAGCACTAAGCATAAATCACATCAATAGCACAAATCAATCACAACACAGGATATACGTAGCTCACCCCCAGCGTGGGGCTACGTCCACCAACTCTTTTTCTTCTTTATTAGCTTCTTTCAATCTTCTTACGTGCACAGAGCCACAAAACCAACTCTGCATATGTTATCCACAATTTTGGTCATTGCGATGATGTCATGGTGATGTCATGATGATAGCAAATCAAACTCCTCGTTAAAGAACTCCTTCCTGAAGAGGGTTGCTCTTATCTATTTCCAGAAATCATATTTTGAAGATAGTTCGCAGGCTGCATATATACTCTCCTGCGAGAATGATACATTCCCGCATGCTGCATTCAACTAGGGTGCGAACTTCTCGCACTATAATCATTGCCAGGGTGCGAACATATTTTTACAAAGGAAAAAGCTAAGATTCTCGAGCCTTCTAGAAGGGAATCTTCTAGAAGGATGAGTTGGTATTTGAATGGTTGTTAAGAAGCTGGCATTCTAGATTTATTGGGATTATTCTTATCCTAGCAACTAACCTATTCTCTCTTATAAATTGGTGAGAATATTCATGGAAAGGGTTAAGAACAAGAATAAGAAGAAGAAGTTGGCAAGATTGAGAGATCTATTGGAGAATTGGTACATGATTGTATGGAGAAGTGATGCTACAGCAGATAGAGACAACAACAAGGTCATCATAAGTAGTGGAATTTCTTCATGCATGAGCAAGTGTGTGTGTCAGAACTAGAAGCCATTGAA
>ML783769.1:91695-102141 GCA_009831015.1 Picea engelmannii
ATGCTGCATTCAACTAGGGTGCGAACTTCTCGCACTGTAATCATTGCCAGGGTGCGAACATCTTTTTACAAAGGAAAAAGCTAAGATTCTCGAGCCTTCTAGAAGGGAATCTTCTAGAAGGATGAGTTGGTATTCGAATGGTTTTTAAGAAGCTGGCATTCCAGATTTATTGGGATTATTCTTATCCTAGCAACTAACCTATTCTCTCTTATAAATTGTTGAGAATATTCATGGAAAGGGTTAAGAACAAGAATAAGAAGAAGAAGTTGGCAAGCTTGAGAGATATATTGGAGAATTGGTACATGATTGTATGGAGAAGTGATGCTACAGTAGATAGAGACAGCAGCAAGGTCATCATAAGTAGTGGAATTTCTTCATGCATGAGCAAGTGTGTGTGTCAGAACTAGAAGTCATTGAAAGGAGATCTACGACATCAAGTCTCAGGTTGTATTTTTCTCTTTCAGTTAATTCAATACATGAATATGTCCCTTTCCCATAATGATGATGTCATCTTATTACATGATTCCTTGATCACATGTATAGACTAGGTATTGAATATATTAATTTGCTTGTACTTCGATTGGTTTGTATTGTTGTGATTGAACGGCACAAGAGCATCGAAGCGAAGTAAGGAACAACAGATATTTAAGGAGAGCGTTCATAAGGTATGTCCTCTATCCATTTCTCTTAGTCCATTCAATAATCTAGATCTAGGGAAAGAGTAGTATTCTGTCTTGTTTTGTTCTAGATCCAAGTGGATCTAGGGAGATTGGTCTGTGTCCGCACTCACGAATTTATCCTAAAACAACATAGGACGGGAGATATGTGCGCACTTCGCCAAATAATCCTTCTCTGAGTTTTGCATGACACAAAGCCTTCTTATAATCACTTTCAGTTAACCCTACAAGTTATCAACACATAGTATGTACGGAGCCTTCTTACAATCACTTGCACTTAGAAACCTTTACATATCTTGCACAAAGACAACTTATATATGATTCTTCTTACAATTCCTAGCTACTTATTTATACATTTGCAAATTGGGCCTAAGCATGGGTAAACCCATGGGCCGACATCCCATACCCATTACATAAGCCCTGAACCCAAAAATCCCACAAAAATGGGGTGATATCCCGCGATCTCTGCTTCGCCTGGGTGCTCCGTCTTTGACCCGCCTATTGAAGTCCCAACAATGGTCAAACACAACCAAGGTTATCCAAGACTTGGTCGAGGGCCAACAAAAAACAAAAATCCCAAAACCTTGCGATGGAACCTAGGTAGAGATAACAATGGAAGTATTCAGAGCTCTATACCCAAGGGGAAGTGATGGATTAGGTCTAGACGGAAATGGTGTCCCAATAGGAGATTTGGTGAGAACCACATTCCTGGTATAAATCATGGTAGCTCGTGGGACCATAAGAGAATGGGACATCTGGAGAGGAAGAATCGAGTGAGAACCAACCAATAATTAATGATCAGAAAAGACGGTGAAACTACTGGTAGTACCAGTGAAATGGTCTAAAGGTATCGTATAGGTAATGGATCTCTCATGCATTTTTGATTCCATAGGTTGATCAGGACTCACTCCTAGGTTGTCGTAAAGATCACGTATTGTCAAATGGATGGAACTAGGATTAGAAGTACCGACAGTGTGAGTTGGGGTCCTAAAAGATTCAATGTGAAAATGTGGATCTTATACTCCAAATCCTGCGTTAGGTCCAATAGGTACTTCAATATTATCAACAACAACAACTTCTTCATAAAAGTTCATCCAAGTTATATGTGTGTCTTGTATAATACTCAACAACGGATTTGGGGGAAGTCGGAAAGCTTCTAAGGAATCCGAAACAATTTGAAATCCTTCCAAAGAGTGTGTGCTTCCAACTTCAGAAGCTACTTCGTTGTTGACTACTCCTTGAGGAGAGCCTTCTGGTGAATTAGGAAGAAAAGGTTGGTAACCTTTCGAATATTCCGGGGGTAGCCCTTTCATCCTACATGAACGACGAAGGACAATGTTGGCTGAACCAAAAAAAAAATGAAAAAAATCTATGGCCAACTAGAGAAAACAAAACAACACTCACTAAGAAAATATAAGAATCAAACCAAGCAAACAAACCTTCTTATTTTGAAGTCACTAGTTGGTGATGAAATCCAATGTCGTTAAATCAAGACAAGAAGGGGCTGGGATAAGTGGGTGGAAAATTTACGTTGATGACCTGCTTAACAGACTTACACCCTGGTGCAAGATCCCACACATAATCGTGGGTATACCCTCCAAGGAGCCCGAGTGAGTTTGGCCAACATCAAATCCAGGTACCGCGAATACTTACCCCTCCACTATCACCTCATTTAAATAACCTATAGATATAGGCTACTAAGATTACCAACTATAATAGTGATGCCTAAGGAAATAGTCGACAGTCTGATACACGCGCAAAGGCACAGTATCTAGCCTGAAACCAACTAGAAAGGATTCCACTCATAATTGTGGGTATACCTTCAAGTGACCCCCAATAATATGTGTAATCTCTAAACCAAGACTAACAAAGCAAGGTGAGTAACTCTGTCAGTCTCAATGCAACCTCAATTTTGACCCTTGTGTGAGACGGGCTTCCCAGGACAAAATGTAGCAATTGGATTTGAACTCTCCCTATTCACAAGATGTTATTGTGTGTTTTGATTCTTTGGAGAGTGTGCCTTACAACCTATTCCAAAGCGTTATCCTAGCTAATGTTGGTGAAAAATATCCCTAGAAAATAAAAGTTGCTAATAAATTTTAAATTTACGTTGTGTTTTAGAAGTTGTTGTTTACTAAAAAAAAGGGAGATGAAGATGAAACTGATGATGTTGCGACCTTGAACCAATAAAATGAAACCAGAGATGAATGTGCAATTTTTCAATTCAATGAACTCTAGTTATAGTAGGGAGAAGGTATTTCTTTTAAAGTACAACAAGCTACAACTTACAATTTATGAATTCTGAATGAGTACAATTGCAAACAATCATGAACTACAAAAATTTCCAATTATTCTCTTTAACCGATATTTCGAATGTAACAATTTTCTTATGAAAGATTACTAAAAATAATAAACAAATTCAATTCTTCCTTTTCGAAACAAAATCAGAGGTGTGATAACGAAAGGAAAATGTAATCCAAGAAAATCAGGACATTCTCAACACGATTCCCAAATCAAATTCATAACATAGACAAAAATGAAAAAACAAGAAAGCCTTTTGACATATGTATGAAAAATGTATTTCTTAATCAACAACCAGTCTAACAAACAAAATGAATCCAAAACTTCATGCAAACCAAACACTCTTTTTCAAACAAGCACCCAGATCAATATCTAAGATATATCCTTGTGACAATGAGCACAAACAAAAACTTTCAAAATGCAAAGAAAGACTTTCAATCACTCAAAACTAATCACAAGCAAGCTTTAAACTCAACAATAAATCAAGCATTAGCATAATAAGTTCACCCCAGGAAACTAAGGAAAATCTAGGTGGTAAAAGGAAAATTGACCCACTCCAACAAATTCTACAGGAGTCGTCGCAAGATGGGTATGAGACATAGTGCGATGAGATGAGGTTGTCGTGGGCTTCTATAAGAACACAATACGACGTTGTTGCACTAGACTGGTCAAGAAGAGTGCCGCATGTAAGGTTCATCGCAGGCTGTCACTGAGACACAGTGCAAATATCTCTGTACATAACGAAAAATTGGGAAAAGGACAAAAAAATTAACTGAACTTCTAAACCCATAGAGTCTAGATGGATCACCCACAGACTCAAAGAGTGAAATTAATCAGAGGAAAGAAGGCCAAAGAAAAATGGGAAGAAAAAAATCAAAAGGAGGTTGTATCCCCAGTATGGTCACCAATTTTTTTATGGGACTTATCGGTAAATGCAGACATAAACAGATCTCCCTAGATCCACCTAGATCTAGAACAAAACAGAAAAAAATATGATGCTTTCCCTAAGCTCTAATCATCGAGTTTACTATCTAACAAGAGATGGGAAACATACCGTTTAAATATCGCCTCCTCTTGTCATTGTCGTCCTAGCTCCACTCTAGTGCTCCTGTGATATTGAATCTGCAAGGGAACACAAGACAACCAAAGTGAAAGAAATAATATACTCAACGAGAACCTATGTATGTGATCAAGGAATCATACAATAAAAAAAAGCCAGTTTTATGGGAAAGAAACATATCATTGTATCATATTAAAATGAAAGTGGAGATTACAACCAAAGCCTTGATGTTATAAGGTCCCCTTATGATGACCCTTTTCTCCAACACACTCTTTCTCCAAGATTGAATGAAGAATATCCATAATGACTTGTTGAACTAAAATGGAGCCCTCAAGTATGAACTGAAGTAGAATTCCTCATCCAATTCTTAGCCTTGAATCAGTCTTTTGTGCTTAACATTTTCCATGAGATATCCCTCTTTATATATGGAAAGAGAGATGGTTAAAGATATTAGGATGATCCCACCAAATCAGAGAAGTGAGTAGGATCCCAACCATATGGATGCCACCTCACCTTCTAGAAGATCCCCTTCTAGAACTTTCGTGAAACTTCCCCTTTTCTTAGTATTTTGACATCGTCGCACCCTAGATGTAAATCAGCTTGTGGAGATGTCACAACCCAACTTTAGGTTAGGGGGTGATAATCAGGGATCGTCACACCCTTCATATGGTTTAGCCTGCAATGACCTTCCTTAATAGGGTTTTTGAGAAGAGAAGGTCGGTCACTTTCCTCATGAAGAAAGGCTCTTTTTTGGGAACAAGAACACATTTTGTCAATGGACCACTGGGGTGACCAAATTAATGTGTAACAAGATCATTTAATGGACCCTGGAAAACTGCACTTTGTCTTACCCAACTGTATTATCTTCTTTCATTGAAAGTCCTAAGGAATGTCATAATCTATCATTTCTTTGATCAGGATCTCCAAGTCAATGCAAGAAGCATTTGACATGACTGGTAGTCAAAGTTTAACTTCTTTGAACTGATTCAAAATCTCAAAGTATATAGTCAGATGCTCAACCAGGGTAGCTCCTTTCAGATTTTCCACAAGGGTTTCAAACTTGGAGTGATCCATTCTTCACTGAGTGAGAAAAGCATTGTATTATTCCTGATCATATAATTTTCTTTTGCCATCCCAAAATGGTGGGAGGCCTTTGAAAAACAATTCCTCAAACAAATCTTTGAATTCTCGCACACTTTGCTCCATCTGTGTTTCCTTGGTCTTGAATGATTTCAACAAGTTATGTTTAGAAATAACTCTCCTATCCAAGATAATCAATGTAGTCATGTATTTAACTCGAATAGTCTGACATTCTGTAGTAGGAATGGAGTTGAGTAGATTTATGGCATTTTGGGCCTATTCTGATGGCTTCTTTGCTAAGGTTTCATTTAAAATAGTGCACCTGCTTCTGGTTGTGATGGACATGCTGTCTTTATCATTGATGAAATTAAAATACACTCTAAACTTGGAAGCTTCAGTAGCTATAGAATCCCAGATGATATGCTTGGCTCCCTGCAACAGGCCTTTGCCTCTTAATCTCATCTTCAACTTGTCTATCCTTTCCTGCAAGGATTCATTCTCCTTTTGGAAATTAGCCATTACTACATCCTTTTCTTTCATTTCCTGCTTCAATTTCTCTATGCTCCCTTTTAGCCCTTTGATTTATTCTTCTTTCAAGCTAGCTTGTGACATAGCCTAGATAAGCCCTTCAATGTTTAGCCCAACTTTTATAGTAGGAGGTACAACTACATCCATGTTCATCAATTTTGTCTGCTCTTGTGACCACTTCACCTTTTCTCATTCTAACTGCAACGTTCTAGCCTTGTAGTCCAATTCCTCTTGACAAAGTGTTTCATTTTCATGTTCTAGAGCAACCAATTCTTTTGTTTGTGGATGCTCTGTGGCATACATTTTCAGTTTCTTCTTCAATATTTGAATCAATTTGTATTTTTCATCCAATGAGTATTTCACCCCTTGAGCACCTTCAGATTCCAACCTCTTGACCTGAGTCTGCCAAGCTCTGATAGATTCCTTTTCTTTCCTCAACTGCCCTTCCAATTTCATTGCATAAGATGACAGTTTTGAATTCTTCAAGCTTAAACTTAGGTAGTCAGAATACAATATATCATTAGTGTTCCTATGGAATTTGACTTTGTCTAGAGCGCAGATGTTGTCATGCCTTATATTTATCTCAAATACTTTGTCTTCATCTACAACTGTAATGTTAAAGGTCCTCTTCTCAATATCCCTTACTGTGAATAGAGAATATTTATGTTGAGAAATCGTTTCCACTTCAGGGATTAAATCCATTCTCTCACCCAGAGCCATGTTTCCTTTCTCAGCATATTGTTTTTCCAAATCTTCTTTAGATTGATAATTTTCCCAAGATGCTTTATCAAATATTCATTTTTTTCTCCTAAAGGTTCTTAAGTTTCCTTCACTTTGGAGTTTTCTTTCCTTTTCAACCTCTACAGTGCTAGTACCACTCTCCACCGTATCCATATTTACTTTTTCTTTAGGATCTTTCTCCTCTAAATACACTATCTGTGGGGACTGTGTAATATTCATCTTCTTAGGAGCAGTCTGATAATCATTGGTTCCCATGGCCTCTGAAATGCTTCTCTTGCTGTAAACACTCATATTAGGAACTTTGACTATCATTTTATGAGGAGCTTGTTGTATTTGACTTCTTTGAAGTTGGCTCCACTTGTTTCATTTGAGTTGGTTGCAAGATTGCTTCCATATCATCATAGACTTCTAGGTTTGCTAACTTATCAAAACCCTCAAGATCTTCATGCTCATAAGGGGCTTGTTTGTTCATCAATATCCTCTTGGATATGATTTGGTGTGGATCATATCTCCTTCCCTGTAGCTATGTAAAAACAAACTCTTTGAGATTTGCTTGAATCTAAGATAAGCATGATCTATTTTTGACAATGAAAGGGCCAATGATAAAAGGGAATTTGAGGTTGGAGGCTTTGTGCAATTTCAAGAAATGATCTGTCCCATATATAATTATCTACCTGATGAATTCAAGGGAAATGACTTAGGGGGTCATAAAAATAGGCAATAGATAGGGGGATTCATCACAACCATAAACCAAGATTACTATTGAGTGCATGAATAACACCCAGTACCCCACTTTGTTCTTTGGATTTGCCTGTAGATATCTCCTCATGTCATCCAGAAATCTAGGTAGGATGGTGTTGAAAATAAAAATGTAAACCTTGGACATGACTTTGTTGATGAAGAAAAAGCAATGTAATCCTTTTACATTCAACTAATACAAATGTTGCTTCAGGAAATTATCTCTTATTGGTTTCCAGGAAAATCTTAAGTAGATAGGTGTAGTAACTGGAATTCCTTAGAGAGAGAAAATTCACAAGTTATTTATGGATTTTATTATCTATGAATTGATCAAACCTGATGCAAACTGACAGATGAGACTTTGACTGAAAATTTTTCAAAAGGAAACCAAGCATGACCTCGACCACATGTTTGTCATTATCTAGACCTAAACTTTGACTCAACAGGGAACATACCCATTGGACTTCAATAACCATTATACTCACATTCATTGGCAAAGACAAACTCTCTGAAAAATGTTTTGGTTTGACAATTGTCTGCAAAACAGATCTTGGACTTCTAATGAACATTCTCTATATACCCTAATTATATTTTTTTCATTGAAAGGTTTAGACGTTCCAGAGAAAGACTCGGGTATACCGAGGGACTCTCGAATTGAAAAAATCTCTACCCTACACATGATCTCATACCCTTGTTTATTCAGGACAACCTTTTCTTCATGTGAATATTGTTCAACGCACCAACCTATAAATTTGGGAAAAGGGAAAGCGATTTCGACAACATAAGGGAATATGGTGTCTTGGACTGCTTCAAGGAACGGTATACGCTTTCCTACATTATCGGACGAGTTGATTATGGACACAGAGATGGGAGAAATGGTGATTTTGGTATCAAAGACGTCTGAATCTCAGTCAATTAGGGCTTCGTCATTCACCACAGGGTCTTTCTCTGTTACTGAAGTTATGATAGGATCCATAGATACGATGAAAAATACCTGGAAATGAGAGGAAATGGCATGCAATTGGCATATTGTTGGGTTGTAGTTGAACGAGGGTGGTCGTGCCAAGTTTCATAAACTCTTTTTGTAACAAGACACCAACAATGGTGTGCTCTGAAGAAAAAGAAAACAATATAAATTATTTTTCAAAATTGGGACTGGCCAACACTGGGAATTTGGTTAATGCCACTTTAATATATTCAAAGGATTTTCTAGCTTCATGGGTCCACTTTATCTCACTTTATCTCTTGAGCATGTTAGTGATATGCTTTATGATTTCAGCCAGGTTAGGGATGAATCTTCTCAGAAAAATTGCTTTCCCCGGGGAGGATTGTGCTTCTTTCTTGCTTCTGGGTGTGCCAATTTTAAGGATTCCCTCAACTCTGTTGGGATCTATATTTATTCCTTCCTTTGATATAATGTGACCAAGCAACTTTCCCTCTTCCATGCCAAAATTAGAATTCTTTGGGTTCAATGAAATGCCAAACTTCCTACACTTTTGAAAATCCCTCCTTATATGTGTAAGATGTTCTTCATCAGAAACTGAATATACAATGATATATAATAGTAAATTTATCTTTCTCATAAACAAAAGATATATACATAGACCTTTGAAATGTTTCTCCTGCATCCATGAGCCCAAAAGGAATTTTGGAATAGATGAAGGTGCCCCATGGTGTTGTGAAGGTTTTGTTTTCTTGATCATCAGGGTGTACCATGGTTTGATTGTACCCAGAGAAACCATCCAGCATTCATATTTTTTTAGAACCAACCACTTTTTGTAGAATGTGATCCATATTAGGCAGTGGGTAATTTTCCTTGAGAGATACCCTATTCATATTTTTGAGGTCTACACATAATCTGATTTCTCCACTCTTCTTTATGACAAGTATCCGATTTGCCACCCACTTCGAAAACCTCAGAGACACTATGATCTTGGCTTCAAACAGATTCTTTATCTCTTTTTCAATCAAGGGAAGCAACAAAGGATTGATTCTTCTTAATTTATGTTTGAAAGGTTTATGATCCTCTTTGATTGGAATCACATGTTGAATCACTTTGGTATCATAAACTTTCAGGTCTTCATAACTCCAGGAAAAAACATCAAGAAATTATTTCATTAAATTGATATATCTTTGTTTCACCTCTGGGATAAGTGTCTTGGAAAAATTTATGATCTTGGGATCTTCCTAAGTCCCAATGTTGCAATATTCAAAATCTCCATCATTTGCAGTAATTTTAGGACTCCTGGCTACATCATTGTTGTCAAAGAGTTTTTCTAATGGGACTAGGCCTTTGGAAATGATGTTATTTTTTAGCTGCATTATTTCCTTACCAGCAATATGATTCTTGAAATAGCCATCATTTGCGAACACAGCTGCATCTTCTTCTTCACCATAATATTCCTCATCAATATTATAATTTTCAAATTCACCCTCCATCTTAAGGAAACTTTCTATTTGTTTGTCATCTTCAAAAACTTGCCAGTACTTAATGTTATCAGGCACTGCTTGTTTGTGTTTGACCTCAATCTCATATCTTTTGTTAGGAAAAAATGGAATTTTGAAAATTGAGGCTGAAGTAACCAGGGCATCAACAATTTGATTATGCCCCCTTAGAATCACTGAAAGATTATACTCTGGAAATTATTCAAGAATACCAAGCACTATATTCCTATAGGCTCGTAATCTATGATGCTTTGCTTGATATATACCCTTTTTCTTATTTATAATCATATTAGAATCTCCATGTACAACTATCCTCTTAGCACCCATTTCTTTCAAATTCTTCAATCCCAACACTAATGCCTCATATTCAACCATGTTATTTGTGCAATCAAAAGAAATCTTATAAGAACAAATTTTGGTACCTGATTTAGGGGGGTTAATCCATGTTAAATTATGTACCAAGGCAAGTGTTTCTCTTCCCTAGGCCCTAAGGGGGAGAAATTGCCGAATATGGGTCTTAGTCAAATTAATTTGTGAGATGCAAATTAAAAGATAACTTTATGATTAAAGTGAGGGTGAGTGAAGAGACACCAAATCTCAGCCACCCATCTAATCTAATCTCAGCCGTTGGATTAGAAAACTTCTCACCTTCCCTCATGAAGTTGATTAAGGCAAGTGGGCGCACCCATTCTTGGGTAAGAAGAAAAGTGACTCTTGGTGAGATGCCAAGAGTTCTTGGTGAGATGCCAAGAGAACAAGGGAGTTGAAGAAATCTTGGTGAGAGGCCAAGAGGCTCTTGGTGAGATGCCAGGAGCAAGAGGAAGATGATGCAGCAACAGTCTTGTTGAGAGAGCAAGAGATTCTTGGTGAGATGCC
>ML783769.1:107313-122999 GCA_009831015.1 Picea engelmannii
AATTTATTTTCTGTTAAGTTTTTTAGATGCTGAAACACCGTTGTGCTGATGCTGAAACACCGCTGTGTTGATGCTGAAACACCGCGGAGCAGATGCTGAAACACCACGGCTGTAGCATATGCTGATGCTGAAACACCGCGGAGAAGATGCTGAAACACCACGGCTGTAGCATATGTTGAAACAGTGCTGAAACTAAATTTAGCATTTAAATTTGACTGAAAAATCAGCGAGACTGAAACTGGGTGGGATTTTGAAAAAATTAACAATCCACACACCATCCCATGCTCCTTCTCTGCTGACAGGTCCATCAAAGCTCATATTCCACATCTCTTTTTCTGCTTTGTTTTGTTGATCTAAAAATTTCTTTGTTTGTTGATCAAGTTTTTCTTTGATAGACATTTCAGTCTTTGGCACCTCCTCTTCAAAAATCAAATCATTAAAGAAAATAGAAGAACCAATCTCAATTTCCACAGAATATATGGGATGGTTGTTTGGTTGGGCTTTGTTACTGACCATGTATTTGAGAAATACTTCCTTGTACAACCTCCTATCTTGACCAAAGACATGAATAGTAGCGTATGACATATCCATTTGCAAATTCCCTTTCAACTTTGCAGCCCATGAACTAAATAACATTATACCAGATTTAGGAGGGATATCAACAACCACCACATCCATGACCATATTTTTTCCTGGAATTTGAGACAAAGATACCACCAGATCTTTGATTAGTCCCAAGCACTTCACCTTCCTTGAATCAAAAGAGAAAATATCTTTGTAAGGCCTTGTAATCTCCAGGCCCAATTGGTCCACAAACACCTTGGGCATCATATTATGGGATGCTCTTGAATCCAACATAGCATTGTGAAAAGTCCTATCATGAATCTTCAGACTGACATAGAAAGGAAGGACCTCATAACCCTAACTACTATCCTCTACACGTGGGTCAAACAAGATGGAAGGATGATCATCTTGTATATTTAAAGTATTAGAAGTTTCTTCCATATTGAGCATTTTAATGATCTGATTTCTATATTCATTATTCTTTATCAGCTCATTGAATGGGACATAGATTTTAATTGTGTCCATCTCCCTTTCAAAGTTAAAGGAAGAAGAGGTTTTCTCTACCTCTTTGATGACTGTCTCCTTTCTTGTTTCAGGTACTTTCTTTGGAGGTTCTTCCTTCTGCTTTCCTTTCTCCACAACATCCTTTGCAACAAATTCCTTCTTAGGATGACTTGAATAAGGTGTGTTGTTTTGAGATTCTTTGGTAGGATTTCCCTTTGGAGGATTTGTAGGAACCTTTTTGTTTCGAAGATTTTATAGTTTTTGGAATTGCATGATGGAATTCTGCAGCCCTGTTTGGTAATCTTCCTTTTCCACTGACAACCTTTCATCATTTTCCTGCATGAATATTTCATTTCCATCCATTAACTGGTCATGTTCATTTTTAGTCAAAAACACCTATGTTTTATCACCATCACAACAATCCGTGTTGTCGTCAAAATTTTCATTTACATAATTATTTTGAAAGGGTGGTCTTATTTTCTTATCACCTTTGTTCCTCTGATATCTTTGTCTGATTTGTGGAACTGTTGGTCTCCTTTGGTTTCGGGGTGGAACATCAACCTGTTCTACGGTGTTAGGATTATTATATAAAGACATCCTTTCCATGAGTTTCTCCATGGTATTCATCATTAGTTCAAACCTCTCTTCTGATGACTGTGAGGTTGAAGGTTGTGCCTTATCTTGAAGCTTGTTCATGTCCCTGTCAGAATTATATTTGATCTTTCCTGAAGCCATTAGATTTACTTCAACTTCTATTGCATCACTCATCATATCATCTATTGAAGTGGATCTTATTTCCCTCAACAAAAAATAAAAATCACTTTCAAAGGAATCAACATATCTAAGTTGAGCATCCCTAGGATGAGGTTTTACTTCAGTAGGAATTGAGCTGTAAACTTTTTTGAATCTCGCTGAAAATTCTTGGACTGTTTCATCAGGTGACCTTCTCATGTTGTTATATTGGGTTAGCAACTGAAGGGGGTTCTTCTTGTCAACCCACTTTGCAAGACGTATTGTTTCAAAGTCTTCAAATTTTTGGATACTTGTTGTTGGCAAAGCTATGAACCATTTTCTAACTTCTCTTACAAGACTTTGTGCAAACAACCTCATTTTTGCATCTTCAAAATCTACTTCTTATAAAGTCTAAGTGTTTTTGGGTTGACACATCGCCTTCAACATCATACAACTTAATCCTCTGATTATATTCCCGAGGCATATCATGTAACTGAGCAGGTAGAACAAGAGGGGAAAAACTAGATGCCATGGTTGCAATAAGAACTTGAAGTGGTTGTTGGTTTTGAGTAGGAATCAGAAGAGGTTTAGTAGAGGAAGATAAAATTAAATCTTGGAACATCTTCTCATCAAAGATGATCTCATTCAAACGAGACTCAGATTTAGTTCTGAACAGAGTTTGCTAAAATTTCAAATCAAAATCAAGGTGTTCAATGCTTGTCATTCCATATTTTGGCAAGGATAGATATTTGTCTAGACACAAAACTGGGCTTATTGGACTTTCTTTTCTTTTGTGTACAATCTTCTCGAGGTCAGACACAGGGATTACTGCTTTTGGGTCTGGGTTTCTCCTGGTATGAATTCTCTTGGGAGCCAGGATTTCTAGCTCAAACTACTTTATGCCATTGGTCTCTTTATAATAGAGTCGCCAGGGTAGATTTAGTCTTATCCAATAAGGTGTTTGATTCACTGTCATCCTATTTAATCAAATATGAAGCTTTAGTTCGTTCTTTTCCCAGGGAAGATTTCACTTTCGATCCCTGGCAATGGTGCTAGAATGTTAGCACTCTGTAAAAAATTTCGGATGATAAAAAAAATGACAGAGGTAAGCTACAAACCAAATCTAGGGCTGGGTACTAGCCTGCTCAACTCAAAGAGGGCTTTCTCATGTCACTTGGTATTTCTTTGACAATCAATGGCTAGGTTTTCTTGTTTTGGGGTTTTTTTTTTAATTTTGTTGGAAAGGAAGGGGAGGGACACTTAGGGCTATGGAGTCAAACTTCTAAAAATGAATAGAAGCACTGACTAGTTGGTAGAACTCTCTAGAGGATAAAGGCTAAATGAGGTGATAAATCTGAGTTATAATTTGCAAATTTGCAGAGTGTAGGAAGAAAAGAAAACATATTACTGCATCAGACCATTAAATAAATGAATTTTGAATTAGTTAGGAAGAAATTAACACATTTTAAATTGCTTCAACCAAAAGCATCACAAGATGAATTCTAGGCCTTACACTATCCAATTTAAACTAAAGACAGTGAAAATGAAATCATAAATACAAGAAATACATACAAAGAGAGGAGACCAAATTCAAATCACTACCATTAGAATCGTTTCATGGAAACTTCAAGACTTATGCATGTGTATTCAATTCAACTTTAGAAAATTACATTCAAGTTCCAAATAGCTAAGATCGTGCCCTTGCACTTCTGCCAACACTAATACATTTGGAACCCCTAATATTTATACAATTCAAGTTCCTTCTGTTCGAAACCGATTACAATAATTGCAATGAAACACTTTAGTTTCTGAAACTGATTATAATGATTACAAATGACAGTTTTGGTTTTGAAACCGACTACAATAATTAGCAAGAAAACGTTTGGTGATCCAAATTCTGACTCCTCTGACACTTCACTCCCATCCTTTTCCACTTGTTCTTCTATGTTCTTCCACTTGATCTTCCATCTTCACTGACACCTGGACATCATTCACTAGACCCTAGAAAAATGCACATTGTCTTACCCAACCATACTATCTCCTTCATTGCAAGTCAGAAGGGATATCATAACCTATCATTTCTTTGATCAGGATCTCCAACTCAATGCAGGAAGCATATGACATGACTGGTAGTCAAAATTTAACTGCTTTGAACAAATTCAGAATATCAAAGTCTGTAATCAAATGCTCAACCAGGGTATCTCCTTTCATATTTTCCTCCAGGGTTTCAAACTTGGAGGGATCCATTCTTCACTTAGTGAGGGGATCATTGTATTCTTCCTGATCATATAATTTTCCTTTTCCATCCCAAAATGGTGGGAGGCCTTTGATAAACAATTCCTCAAACAAATATTTAAATTATTGTACACTTTGTTCCCTCTTTGTTGCCTTGTTCTGGACTAATTTCAACAGGTTAGGTTTAGCAATAACTCTCCTGCCCAGATAATCAATGTAGTCCTATCTTTAACTCCAATAGTTTGAAGTTCTGCAGTATCAATGGAGTTGAGTAGATTTATGGAATTTTGGGCCCATTATGATGGCTTATTTGCTAAGTTTTCATTTACAACTCTGCACCTTCTTCTGGTTGTGATGGTGATCCAAGTGGATATTGGTGGCCACCCACCTATTTCAACTCGCTCCTCATGTCCGGTTTTTTTTAGCATGTTCTTCCGTACTAATTTGTAATTGTGGGTTATAAAATTTTGGGGCTGTCAAAAGCCCCACACATCCTCCAGGTGGATATGAATGGCCTCTCACCTAATCCAACTGGCTTTTTTGTATGTTTTCATGTCATCACATCTTGTTGTACTTCTGAGGCCGTTTTGGGGGCCCTAAAAATTATTTTTTTGGCTCACCACAGTCAAATTGTAGATGGAGTTATATTTTGATGGGGAAATGTGTAGATCTCTGAAAGACCTTTCCAATGGGCTATTACGTGCCTAAAATGAAGGTCGTATGCAAATGTTACGGCCCTAGGAAGTTGAGGTACAAAATTACACCAACTTACCTATAGGGCCCACATGACTTTTGGCATGTCACCTTCTAGGGCTAGGTTTTTGGATGTCTAGGGTTTTAAAATTCATCAATAATATCAAAAAGGCCTATGGAGCCTCATTGGAATCCATTTTTATCATACGGATGCACGTAGAAACCACATCTCTTCTCAGAGATAGCTACCACCATTCGAGCAAGTTTCAGTTCTGCAATTTTACAATTTCATCCTATTTCATTATTTAATAGAATATATTGTTCATTGGATATTCGTGTTATTCTCCATATCTCTGTGTTTATTGTATTCAGTCTGTTAATCAGTTCATTCCACTCCTAAATATGGATCAGTGGTATCAGAGCAGACTTCTCTTCATTTATTTTTCTTCGTGTATGTCCCCGACAAGATCTGGGTACAATAAGTTGGGACTCGAACCAATTGATCCATTACCAGATCGGTCACGTCAAGCCCAAAAACAACCCATGGGAGATGAAAAAAAAGATGATGGAGCAGGAGATCATATTAAAATGTTTCTCAAGGAAGCCCTCATGCGACAAAGGAACAAAATGATGTACAACTTCGCACAGATCCTTCGATGACTACCCACGAGAGAAGCATCTTCATCAAGCGGTTATCAAACCCCCTTCAAGGTACATGTAAATTTTGATATTCTCTTATTTGAAGGATTGATAGATGTCGATGTTGTAGATAAATGGTTGAATCTGCTTGAAGGATATTTTTTGGTACACAATTTCTTCGATAGGTAAAAGATCGCTTTTTCACTCCTCAAGGTCATTCCCCATGTTAAAGACTGGTGGGATACTTACTCTGAGAAAAGGGTCATGGAGGAATCTACAATATTAGTGGTGGACCCTACATGGGATTCTTTTCGAGATTCCATTAACGAACAGTACTACCCTGTTGGAAGCAACGAGGACCGATACACCAGATGGACCACCCTACGTCAAGAAAGGGACCAGACAGTACCAGATTTCACCAATATTTTACATACCCTACACACCAAATTGGGTATTAAAGACTCTGAGCATCATCTGGTGCTCAAATACTATGGTTGTTTGCATATATACATTCAAACATAAATGGAGTTCCTGGACATCACCTCTTTAGGCACAACTTATAGATACATTGTCAATATTAAGCATAAATTTAAGCTGAAACGACGAGATTTTGGATCTGCAAACCCGTCATAGTCGAAGCAGGGAAAATGAAACCCCTACCCACACAGAAAGGGACCAATTCGAGATAGTCACCCTCAGGACAACCAGTCCAATCCGCAACACAAGAAGGGAAATGAGAAGACGAAGAAGGACACGGGAAAATGGTGTGAGTACCATACAATTCCTTGGCACAACACCGAATAATGTCTCTCCAAGCAGTCCCTCGTGGTCGAGTTGAAGGCTTCCGAGTCAGAGGTTGATTCTAATTCCGATTCAAATCCTGAAGGAGGGAAGTGGATTAGCGATTTTAAACCCAATTCCACTGTCGCTATCACCAAAGTTCGGTCGAGAAAACCAAAAGAACCAGAGGAAGGGGAATGCCTCTTTCACTCGTAGATGTGGGTCAAGGGGGATCTGATTCATTTCATTGTCAACAACGGTAGTCATAAGAACTTGATTTTAGCAGAGGTCGTCAAGCGGTTGGACCTGCCAATGACACCACACCCGCAACCCTACACCATCGGTTGGCTTCACCAAGGAATAGATCTTCGTGTTAGCCAGTAATTTTGTCTTCCCTATGACATAAAGACTTTCAAATATGAGGTATTGTGTGATATTTCTCCCCTTGAAGTTTGTGATGTTATTATAGGACAACCATATTTTTGGAAGCGTCATGTTGTGTATGAGTCTAGACCCCGTAGTGTTATTAATACTTTGGGTAGACAAATGTACAGGATCCCAGAGGTGGCGCCGCCTACTTCCATTTATTTAATATCTTCTAAGAAATGCAGTAAGTTCATTTCACAGACCAGGAAGTTTGTATTCTTTGTGATCTATTCTCACAATAAGTAGAATTTCATCACCACATCCATGGCCTCTACACCGCACCTCTCTTCGCAACAGAAGAAAGTGGATGGGATCATGGAAGAATACAGAGACATATTCTCCTCACCTACATGGGTACCGACACATTTCCAGGTCAAGCATCTAATTGAGCTAACCCCCAATGCACCTCTACCTAATGGACCAGTCTATCGGTGCTCATTGATGGAGAATGACTAAATCAAGCATCAGATTGGAGAGCTTCCTCAAAAAGGGAACATCAGACCCAGTTCCTCCCCTTGTGGAAGCCCAATTGTACTGGTGCAGAAAAATTATAGGACTTGGTGACTCTGCATTTATTACAGAGCCTTAAACAAAATCACAGTTAGGAACCGCTACCCCATTCCCAAGATTGATGACCTTCTTGATCAACTCAAGGGGGAAAAGTTCTTCAGCAAGATTGACCTAAAGTCTGGCTACCACCAGGTTCCCATCAAACCAACTGATGTATGGAAGACAACCTTCAAGTCTAAGGAAGGTCTCTACTATTATCAGACAAATCAGTAAGTGTGGACACAAATTTATCTCCCTAGTTTCACCCCGAAACTAGAACAAAACAAGACAGAATATAAAACTTTCCCTAAGTTTCAATCATCAAGCATACTAACTAACAAGAGATACATAACATGCCTTTTAAATGTTGTTTGTCCTCGCTAGTGTCATCCGCACTCCGTACCAAGGCTTATGAGATGTTGAACCTGTAAATAGACACAAGCCAACGAAGTGAAAGAAACAATGTATACTCAATAAAACCTATGTATGTGGTTAAGGAGTCATACAATAAAATAAGAACAATTTTATGGGAAATAAATATATCACTGTATTAAATAATGTGGAAGAAAGATACAACCAGATGCCTTGATGTTGTCAGGTTCCTCCCAACAGTTCCTTGATTCCCACACACTTATTTCTCCATGGATTCTGAGACCAACAATCTATTTTGAAAAAGAAAAGCTCAAAGCCACAAAAATTACTCAAGCTCACACCAAAATCTAGCCAACTCAATCCCAAGCTACCAAGCTACAAAACAACCCACTTTCCCCATGGGAACTCCTATCCTTTTATAAGACACAAAGGATAGGGTGAGGAGGTTAGGATGATCCCAAGACATCAATGACGCGACTCAGATCCAAACTGATCGGAAGCCAACTATCCCTCAAAGCTTCTATTCTAGAACTTTTGAGAAATTCCCCTTTTTCCTTCGTACGAAAATCATCACACCCTTAACAATGAAAAAATTGCAATGACGTCGCAAGCCAGTATGCAACCTGCGATGATCCTATATTGTCGCACCCTTAACACTAAGAAAGGTGCGACGATCCCTATTTATAAGGTTTTTCACAAAGGAAAAGTATAATTTCACCTCTCTTGGAAAAAGTATCTTCATTCTTCTTCAGGGATTCAGGCCACTGATCCTTCTCAAGACAAAGGATAGGTTTATAGCATTAATGATCATAGGGGTGATGAAAATAATGTGTAACATCTACGAATGGCTAGTCATGCCCTTTGGATTAACAAATGCACCAGCCAATTTCATGAGGCTGATGGATGATGTATTGAGACCCTTCACCAACTCCATTGTGATGGTATATTTGGATGGCAACCTCATCTTCAGCCAAATGTGGGAAGAGCACATGCGAAATATTCAACAGGTTTTGAGCACTCTGCGGCAGCACAAGCTCTATGCCAACTTGGAAAAAATCTCTTTTAGCATGAACAAGGTCCAATACTTGGGCTACATTGTTTATGAGCATGGGTTACATGTTGATCCATCTAAGATCCAAGTCATCCATGACTGGCCATCCCCGACCACACTGACCGAGCTTCATATATTTCTAGGGCTAGCCAACTTTTACCGACGATTCGTGTTTGGATTCTCCCATATTGCATGGGACCTCAGCTAGGTGACCAAGGGAGGTGATAGGGCCAAGTTCATGTGGGGGAAGGAGAAGCAACGAGCATTTGATGATCTTAAGCATCACTTGTGCTCAGATCTAGTACTCTCCTTGTCTGATCTGCAACAACCATTCAATATTAAGAATAATGCATATGACTATGTTGTGGGCACAGTTATCACTCAACACGAGAATCCAGTGGCATACCATAGTGAGACACTCTCCGATACTGTCCAGAAATACCCCACCTATGATAAGGAAATTTATTCCATTGTACAAGCCTGTCGTCAATGGAAACATTACATTTTAGGGAAAGAGATGATCATACACATCGATTAGAACCCTCTGCAGTTCATATAGACACAAGGAAAAGTGAAGAATGACTACCATCGTAATTTTTCCACCTACATGCAACAATTTCATCTCAACATCAAGTATAAGACATGTATCTCTAATTGTTTCGTTGACTGCCTCATTCAGCCCCCTGTCGTTGCACTCACCACTGTGCTCCATTCCTGTGAACATGAAGCCTTTGAGTGGCCCCAACTTTATTAGCAAGATCCGAACTTCACCACCACAAATCATCTCTTGGGTACAGGCACAACTGTCACTGATTTTCACATTTATGACGAAATCTTATGCCACCTGGGCCATCTCTATGTTCCTACAAGTGAGCGTGCAAAGATGATATAGGAATCCCACTACAAGTGGGTGGCAGGACATTTTGGTGTAGAGAAAATTGTGACCATTCTTCAAAAACATTTTTATTGGCCAAAACTTCAAGAGGACGCCATAAATTATATCATATCTTGCATTGTCTGTGCCATTTCCAAGCTAGTCATCAAGAATCAAGGCTTATATACCCCTCTTCTGATTCCCAAGAAGCCTTGGGAATCCATCTCAATGGATTACATGTCTGGCTTGTCATCCACCAAGCAAGGAAATGACTGTGTGTTTGTGGTAGTTGATTAGTTTTCAAAGATGGCCCTCCTCACAGCCTGTAAGAAGAATGTCACAGCGGCAGATACTACAAATCTCTTATTCGAACGAAAGTGGATCCACTTTGGGATACCACATACCATCATCTCCAACCGATACATTAGGTTCCTCAACACCTTTTGGTCGAGTCTATGGTCTCTATTGGACACCAAGCTCACAAAATCCACTTCTTTCCACCCCCAAACTGATGGCCAAATAGAGGTCGTCAATCGAATGATTATGCACATCCTGCGCATGTACAATTCTAAGCATCTACGTACATGGGACAAGAGTCTCCCCTATGTCCAACACAGTCACAACATGGATCTCCATAGTTCAACCGGTCATAGCCCATTTTAGGTGGGACTGGGATTCAAACCCTTGCGACCCATTGATTTTGCACTCCCTCTTTCTACCGCATAGACAGACTCTTCCCCTGATCCATCTGTGATCGACAAAGCCACCACATTCATTGAGCAGATTCAGCACATCCGCCAATAGGTCTAGGAGATTTTGCAGAAATCCAATGCTAAGTACAAGCAATGCCATGATCAACACAGTGTACCACACCAGTTTCAGGTTGGTGACAAAGTCTGGTTACATCTGTAGATGGAGCGTCTCACCGGGCCCCATCGAAAGCTTCACCCACTTTGTTATGAGCCTTACAGTATCACCAAGGTTATGGGTATAAATTATTTTGAGCTCAACACTCCACCCTTCCTTGGTTTGCATCCATTATTCAATATGGACCTCCTTTGGCCATATTTTCCACCATTATTGGACACTTCTGAGATCACAGAACAACTGACACCAACATAGCTCAACCATGACTGCACGGAACAAGCATCCATTCACCAGATTGTGGACACATAGGTCAAGGGCACTCACCAGCAGCGGATCCAGCTTTATCAGGTTGTCAAGGCAGGGAAACTCCTACACCAAGGCAAGTGGCTCACTCGGGGCCAAATCCAACAGAAGCTTCCTCACCTGATGGGGGAATTCAACGCAATGAAGACCATTACTTCCAAATAGGGGAGGATTGATCCAGGTGGATATTGGTGCCCACCCACCTATTCCAATTGGCTCCTCATGTTCATTTTTGTTCAGCATGTTCTTTTGTACTGCTTTGTAATTGTGGGTTCTACACTTTTGGGGATGTCAGAAGCCCCACACATCATCTAGGTGGATACAGGTGGCCTCTCACCTAATCCAACTGGCTTATTTTGTATGTTTTCATGTTAGCACATCTTGTTGTACTTCTGGGGTCGTTTTCGGGCCCTAAACATTGTTTTTTTGTCTCACCATAGTCAAACTATAGACAGAGACAAATTTTGACGGCGAAATGTGTAGTTCTCCAAAACACCTTTCCAACGGGCTATTATGCACCTAAAATGAAGGTCGTATGCAAAATTTACGGCCCTAGGAAGTTGATGTACCAAATTAAACCAACTTACCTATAGGGCCCACATGAATTTTGGTGTTTCACCTTCTAGGGTTAGGTTTTCAGATGTCTAGGGTTTTGGAATTCATGAGTAATATCAAAAAGGCCTATGGAGCCTCATTGTAATGCATTCTGCTCAGACATATGCACATAGAAACCACATCTCTTCTCAGAGATAGCTACCACCATTCAAACAAGTTTCACTTTTGTAGTGTTACAGTTTTAGCCTATTTCATTATTTAATAGAAGATATTGTTCACTAGATATTTGTGTTATTCTTCATATCTCTGTGCTTATTTTATTTAGCCTATTAATTAGTTCGTTCTTCTCCTAAATCTAGATCATATGGCCATGTTGTCTTTATCATTGATGAAATTCAAATACACTCTGAACTTGGCAGCTTCAGTAGCTATAGAATCCTAGATGATATGCTTGGCTCCCTGCAACAGGCCTTTACCTCTTAATCTCATCTTCAACTTGTCTATCCTTTCCTGCAAGGCTTCAATCTCCTTTTGAAATTTAACCATTCTTTCATCATTTGCTTTCATTTCCTACTCCAATTTATCTATGCTCCCTTTTAGCCCTTTTAATTCTCCTTCTTTCAAGATAACTTGTGACATAGCCTAGACAAGTCCTTCAGTGTTTGGCCCAACTTCTGTAGTAGGAAGTAAAACTACAACCCTGTTTAGGAATTATGTCTGATCTTCTGACAACATCACCTTTTTTCATTCTAACTACAATGCTCTAGCCTTGTAGTCCAATGCCTCTTGACGAAGTGTTTACTTTTCCTATTCTAGAGCAACTAATTCTTTTGTTTGTGGATTCTCTGTGTCAGACATTTTCAGTTTATTCTTCAAGCTTTGAATCAATTTGTCTTTTTCATCCAATGAGTATTTCACCCCTTGAGGACCTTCAGATTCCAACCTCTTGACCTAAGTCTTCCAAGATCTGCTAGATGCCTTTTCTTGCCTCGCCTTATCTTCCAATTTCATTGCATAAGATGACATTTTTGAATTCTTCAAGCTTAAACTCAGGTAATCAGAATACAACATATCACTAGTTTTCCTATGGAATTTGAATTTGTTTGGAGCGTTGATGTTGTCATACCTTATCTTTATCTCAGATACTTTGTCTTCATCTGTACCTGCAATGTTAAAGTTCCTCTTCTCAATATCCCTTACTGTGAAAAGAGAAGATTTGTGCTGAGAAATATTTTCCACTTCAAGGACTAAGTCCCTCATCTCACCCAGAGCCATGTTTTTTTTCTGCTATAGGTTCTTGAGTTTCCTTCACTTTGGAGTTTGCTTTCCTTTTCAACATCTACAGTGCTAGTACCACTCTCCACCATATCCATATTTACTTGTTCTTTAGTCTCTTCCTCCTCTAAATCGACTATCTATGGGGACTATGCAATCTTCATCTTCTTAGGAGCAGTTTGTTGATCATTGGTTCCCATGGCCTCTGAACTGCTTCTCTTGATGTAAACACTCATCTTAGGAACTTTGAATATCAAATTCTGAGGAGCTTGTTGTGTTTGACATAGTTTTAGGGTTTCCTCCACTTGATGTGTTTGAGTTGGTTGCAATATTTCTTCCATATCAGCACAGACTTCTAGGTTTTCCAACATATCAAAACCCTGTTATAAACCTAATTTTCACCTAGCCTGCATACCTGGCCTCTGGCCCTACCAGTTGCCAATTTCTTGAGCCAAGCTCTTCTAAAAATCCCTCTTTTTTGAGCCACATGAGCCCTGGCCTTCTACAACCCATGTATGCACACATCCATATGCTTGCAGGCCTTCTAGAACCCGCATATACTAACAAAAGCACGAAAAATGGAAAGTTGTAGATGGGAAACAGAGTTTCGGGAAATTGCTAAAACCGTTTGACTTCCTATGGTCCGTCATTCAACTGAATAACTACCTATAAAAGAAAGGGTAGGGGTCCCATTTGAAAAAGAAGAAGAGTAGTATAGAAACTTTGCCCAAATTTATCCCCCCTTTGCTCCAATTTCCTGCAATTGTATTGTGAGGTTGAGTAGTTGGTGTGTTGTGAAGAGAAGCCCAGGACCAGGTTCGAGGAGCAATGTCGGCCACATATTGTAAAGTTTACTCTTGTGAACATTAATACAAAAAGGAATAGTTTTTTCGTCCCACCATATCATCTGTTCAAATTGTGTATTTATTTTATGATATTGTCACATCTAACCTAGCAATTAGTATATTAAATGCATGTTTTCAGCTCTATGTTTGTCCATGTGTGAATACAGGTTAGCTTTTGGAGGAGGCTTGCAGTCAAGGAGTGAGTGAAATCGAAGGCATCGACATCAAATGAAGGATTCAAGGTAGAGTTACCTAATCTTGTTTGCACCTTTGTATTGCATGAATGTGGGGTTTTGTGTTGGGAGAATAGGAAAAACTTAAAAGTAGAGGCCTTTAAATGGTAATTTTCTGCATGCATGATTAGAGCCCTTAAATGATAAGTTCGTAAGCGGGATTTCCCACTCACATCAAACCCTCAACATTTTCATGCTCATAACGGGCCCGTTTGTTCATCAATCCCCTCTTGGATATGATTTGGTGTGGATCATATATCCTTCCCTGTAGTTGTGCAAAACCAAACTCTTTGATCTTTGCTTGAATCTGAGATAAGCATGATCTAGTTTTGACAATGAAAGGGCCAATGATAAAAGGGAATTTGAGGTTGGAGGCTTTGTCAAATTTCAGGAAATGCTCTATCTCAGATATAATTCTTTGCCTGATAAATTCAAGGGAAAAAAATATGTGGGTTAGAAAAATACGCAATAGATAGGGGAATTCATGACAGCCATAAACCCATATTACTATTGAGTGCATGAATAACACCCTATCCCCCACTCTGTTCTCTGGATTTGGCTGTAGATAGCTCCTCATGTCATCCAGAACTCTAGGTAGGTTGGTGTTGAAAATCAAACTGTAAACCCTGGACATGACTTTGTTGATGAAGATGAGCAATATAATCCTTTTACATTCAGTTGATACAAATGTTTCTTCAAGAAATTATCTCTTATTGGTTTCCAGGAAAATCTTCAGCAGATAGGTGTAGTATCTGAAATGCCTTAAAGAGTGAAAATTCACCAGTTGTTTATAGATATTATCAGCTATGAATTCATAAAAAATTATGCGAACTAACAGAACGGAATCTGACTGAAAAAAGGTCAAAAGGACTTCAATAACCATTATACTCATGTTCATTGGAAAATACAGACTCTCTAGAAAAAAAATTGGTTTGACAATTGTATGCAAAAACAAATCTTGGACTTCTGATGGACATTCTTTGTATACCCTAATTAGCTTTTCTTCATTGAAAGGTTCATACATTGTGGAGAAAGACTCTGATATACCGACGGAATCTCGAATTGGAAGACTCTCTACCCTACACATGACCTTAGATCCTTGTTTATTCACAATGACATTTTCTTCATGTGAATACTGTTCGGCGCACCAACCTATAAATTCGGGAAAAGGGAAAGTCATTTTGACAACATAAGGGACAATCGTGGCCTGGACTTCTTCAAGGAACGATATACGCTTTCCAACATTATCAGAAAGGTTGCTTCTGTAAACAAAGATGGGAGAAATGGTGATTCTGGTATCAAAGACATCTGAATATTGGTCAATTAGGGCTTCTTCATTCACCATGGCGTCTTAATATTTTACTAAATTTTTGATAGGATTGATGACTACGATGAAAAATAGCTGGAAATGAGCGGAAATGGCATGCAATTGGCATACTGTTGAGTTGCAGTTGAACGAGGGTGGTCGCACCAAGTTTCGAATGGTCCAGTGTTCAAAAAATAATAAAATAATGAACAAAAAGTCCTTTTATACTTTTCCAAATTTTGGGGGCATGAAGGAGTGGTTTGGGGCAACCCGCTTCTCACCCCGAAATGAACCTGGTGGTGCCACGTAACCCCGACCAAAACCATGGTTTAGATTTCAGCCCGCTTTCTGAAATTATCCTCCACACAATTTCTCCCCCTGAAATGATCCTCGACTGTCAATCTCTAGAGCTCGTGATCTGCGACGTATCGAGTCCCATCACCTTAACGCCCCGCCAGTTTAGCCTTTTCCTACCATATTTAGCCCCTTCTCTAGTTTTTCGGGCTTCCAAACCAGTTTAGCACCTTGCCATATCTTGAAATCTTGATTTCACATAAAAAAACATTAATGGTGACTAACACAAGGTACAAGTTAACGTTGATATCCCTTTATTTCAAGGTCAGATAGATTCAAATTCTTTGGAGAAATAGTTAAATCTATTAGAGGGTTATTACTCTATTCAAAAAAATTATGATACTGAAAAGATCGCATTCATCCTCTTTAAAGCCCTTCCCCATGTAAAATATTGGTGGGAAAGTTAATGGGAGAGACACAACAAAGAAGAATTTGTGACATTCAAGAGAGGACCCATTTGGACGACCTTTATTGATGTTGCAATTATGTACCTTGGGAGGTGTTCCTCATGTGTTTTTGAGCTCATAAA
>ML783769.1:131281-201412 GCA_009831015.1 Picea engelmannii
GTCTTCCCGTGAGGGCTTTCACCATAAGGGGACCACTTTGGAGTTCATCCATTTGTTTACCTTTGCATCGATTGGTTTCCACTTGGACATGGGTCCTCCAACCATTCTCATCAAGGGAATCATATCAATCAATTACTTGGCATAAACCAATGACATCAATCAAACCAAACCATTTACATCAATGACATATGATCCAACAATCTCCCAAGTAATCAAACCATTGGCATCAATGACAAACCATTGGCATCAATGACAACATGATCCAACAGGGGGGGGTTATCCAGGGTCATGTTGACCAAAAATGCACGTGTTAAATTTCATGTGTGTTAGAGTGTATAACTATTGTATTTTAAGCTATAAATATCTCTAGGTGTGTTACATTTATTTTAGTATGCATGTGCTAACCCTTGGTGACTAAAACTACATGCTAGAGCACCTAAAATTGTCAATGTAACCATAACAAATCAGAAAGAAGTTCTTGAACTATTGGTTGTCTTAAAACAACAGAAAAACCTACATTGAAATTTGAAACTTAGAGCCAACTTGAGGTCAAAGGCAAACCTAGTTGGTAGGTTGATAGGACCTGGAAAATATTCATGGTATCAGAGCTGAGGTGGCTGATTTTTGAGTAGTTTGGACAACATATGAGTGGGTTGTTTTATACATATTCTTTGCAGATTTTGTGGACAGCCATTGACAATGTTTAGTGCCTGCTTGTGGACAGAATTTTGTAGAGGATTGTAGAGCAGTGGTGGGAAGTTTTCGTCCGTCTCGTTTTACACCTACGAGGTAGGATTGAGGCTGATTTGACACGACCTCTTTTCACACCTATATTTCTAGGAGTGAGGTCGAAGATCTCGTGCCTCTTTTCACACCTGTGTTGATAGGAATGAGGCAACATTCCTTTATAGTTTGAGCATCAGTTGGAGTGCAGTTTGGTAGACATGTCAGCATCTCAGATGCATGTGGAGGACGGGCTAGCTGGGGTTAGAAATTGGTCGCCTTGGAAGGCGAGGATAGTCTTTTTCTTAGTGGACCTCAAAATATGGGACATATTTGAGGCGCATGTTCTTGTTATTCCTGTTACTGCCCCTGTCTTGGCAGAAGAGTTTAGGAAGAGAAACAAAAAGGAAAAGAGGATCATATGTGATGTAGTGCGGGATCATATCATTCCCCACTTGACTGGGAAGGCTTATGCATATGATATGTGGGCATATCTATGTAAGATTTACTAGAGCTCCAATGAGAACTGGAAGATGATTCTTCATGACCGACTCAGGGGCATTCACATCCTAAAGAATGAGTTGATGAATTCATTCATTGGTCGCTACACCTAGATCAGAGAAGAGCTTGGAGTTGTTGGAGAGGTGGTGGACCCCAACTCTATGGTGAGGAAAGCTATGAAAAACTTTACCAAACCATGGGGTCCATTCATTCACGACATTGTTTCCAGGTATTTTATGTCTATATGGGAGAGGATGTGGGATGACTTCATCTAGGAGGAGACTAGAATTGTAGTAGAGGCCTCTAGATAGTAACAATAGAAATAGTAGTCAGGTCAAGGTGATGAGGATATTTCTCTTTGGACAAAGGGAAAGAAGAAGGTCGTCTATGGCGGTCGGAAGGGTCCCAAGTTTGGGGCCCCACCACAAGGGGGTGGAGGAGAGAGAAGCAATGGTTAGAAGAGAGATATGAGTAAAGTGAAGTGATTTGTTTCTAATAAGTTGGGGCACTATGCGGGACAGCGTCCCAACATGAAGAAGAAGAGAGTTGGTACTGTAGCTACAACATAGGAGGTTGAGTTTTAGACTCAATTTGAGAGAGTGTGTGCTTTCCTCATATCCTGCACTTCAGTTTAGATGACACCTAGTATCTGGTATATTGATAGCGGGGCTTCGAGGCATATGACTAGATTCAGAGAACATTTGAATGATCTGAGAGACACAAAGGTTAGGATGGATATTTCTCTTGGATATGACTCCTTGGTTAGAGTTGTTAGGATTGGCATTGTTACCTTTCAGAGAGATGGCATGCCACCTATATCATTCAGGGACGTTCTCTATGTCCCTGGGCTGAAGAAGAATTTGATTTCAATTTCTACCCTCCAGGATAGAGGTATTGAGGTGACATTCAGGGGGATCGAGGTACTCATTAACCCTAAGGGGTGCGCGCTTTCCTCAGGACAAGTGATTGGAGTGAGGGATGGGAAACTGTTCATATTGGTTTTTCAGCCTCTTCATGCATTGGTAGCAAGCAATGACAACAACAGACAGACATGTGAGTTATGGAATCATAGGATGGCCCATCTACATCATGGAACTCTCGAAGGACTAAGAGAGGTTTTGATCAGAGTGCCACAGATGAGTACAAAGCATCAGGATGTTTGTAGAGGGTGTGTTCTTGGTAAGTTTACCAAGGCATCGTTCCCTAGCAGTGACACCAGGTCCGCTGGGATACTGGATTTAGTACACACAGATGTGTGTGGGCCCATGACTCAGAAGTCCTTGAGTGGTTGTGAGTACTATCTCACATTCATTGATGACTACTCAAGGAAGACTTTGATATATTTCCTGAAGACCAAGAGTGAGGTATTCAAATGGTTCCAATATTTCATACCTCTTGTGGAGAACCAATCTAGAAAGAGGATCAAAGTATTGCAGTTAAATAACGGGGGTGAGTATTCCTCCAGAAATTTTATAGACTTCTATGCCAAAAATGGCATTAGAAGACAGATAATTGTACCATACAACCCCCAACAGAACGAGGTTTCCAAGAGGAAGAACCGAGCTATCACTGGTGCAATGAGATCCATGTTTCACGATCATAGTTTTCCTTTGTACTTATGGCAATTTACCTGCAGAACATGAGCCCCCACAGGATATTGGGGAAGATGACTCCTGAGGAGGCCTTCACTAGAGAGGATCGATGTCGAGCACATTGGGATCTTTGGATTCTTGACCTATTCTCATGTCCCCTCGGAGAGGGGGACAAAGTTAGACACCACAACCCATCAGGGGATTCTAATTGGATACTCAGAGATGTCCAAATCCTATCATATCTACATTCCATCACTTAGGAGAGTGATGATGAGCATAGATGTCATATATGAGGAGGATAGGGATTTTCAAATATCTCTTGAGTCGAGAGCCAGTGTTGAGGATGATGCAGAGGCACTGATTGATTCCTCAAAGGGAGAACAACCTCAGGTTTCCGATACGCCAGTATCAGGGGTGACAGGGTCACCATGCACAACTTCAAGGTCACAGTCAGAGGGGGAAGAGGCTCTAGGTTCTCAGAGTATTGAGACTAGTCATGAGGCATTCATTCTTGGGCAGAGAGACCTTACTTCTTCGTTAATAACTTTAGGGAAGAGGATACCTAGATGGTTTCAGGAGACCCTGAAGGAGGCCAAGGAGAACGTAGGTGATTCTAAGAGCCAGATCAGAGAGAGTAGACCTACAATTAGATTTGGAGCATATATGTCACTAGTGACGACTACCACAGATACTAAGCCACATACATTTGCGTAAGCAGTGGACCAAGAGGTCTAGATATAGGCCATGGTAGAGGAGTATGACTCCATTATGTGCAATGATGTTTAGGAGGTGGTTCCAAGGCCAGTGGGGAATTCAGTTGTGACTTCCATGTGGTTTTACAAAACCAAGCATGCTACAAATGGAAGCATAGAGAAACACAAGGCCCATTTTGTGGCGTTAGGATTCTCTTAGATAGAGGGATTCGATTATGATGAGACATTCACACCAGTTGTGAGATACACCTCGATTAGGAGCATTATTTCCATAGTGGTTGATATGGGTTGGAGCATTCATCAGATGGATGTGAAGACCACATTTCTGAATGGCTTTATAGATGAGGAGGTGTACATTGAGAAACCACGGGGGTTTGAGGTGAGTGAGAGGGAGACTCATGTGTCTCTTTTGAGAAAGGCACTTTATGGTCTGAAGCAAGCTCCCTGATCTTGGTATTCATGTATTGACACATACTTGGTTCAGATGGGATTCTAGAAGAGTGATGTTGATCCTAACCTCTATTACATTAGTATAGGTGAGGACACACTCATTCTCATTCTATATGTGGATGACTTGTTCATCACAGGATCTGAGGATATCATAGATGCGTGCAATTTGGGACTTGCATTAGAGTTTGAAATGAGTGATATTGGATTGATGCACTATTTTATGGGTATGGAGGTATGGCAGGAGGAGGGACACATATTTTTTGGCCAGGGGAAGTATGATGCATATATTCTAAGAAGATTTCAGATGGAGGAATGCAAACCTATGTCGACACCCATGATTACCAACTGGAAGAATCTTAGTGCTTCAGATTCCTTGTTGGTAGATTCTACAGTGTAGAGGAAGTTGATCAGTTCACTCATGTATATGGTTAACACCAGACCAAATATATGTTTTGTCGTGAACACTCTCAGCGGGCACATGGTAGAGCCGAGTTGTGTTCACATGATTGGGGTAAAACATGTGTTGAGGTACATTGATGGGACAGTTGATTTCGGCCTTGACTATATCAATGGTGATGGGGTCAGTTTGGTTGGCTACACTGACTCAAAATGGGTAGGATGTGCTACTGATAGAAAAAGTGCCTCAGGGTGCTGCTTTGGTTTGGGGTCAAGACTTGTTTCCTGATTCAGCCGAAAGCAGAAGTCATTTTCTTTGAGTTCGACCGAGGTAGAGTACATGGTAGCCAGTCAGGCCAATTGTGAGGCCATTTGGCTTCGTAAGATGCTGGTAGGATTATTTGGTCAAGAGATTCCATCGACTGTCATACATTGTGATAATCAGAGTTGTATCAAACTCTCTAAGAATCCAGTTTCCATGACCGATCGAAGCACATTGAGATCAGGTATCATTCCATCTATGATTGGGTTCAGAGAGGCACAGTGTAGTTACAGTATATATTGATTGACGAGAAGATTGTAGACATCTTCACCAAGGCCCTGCCAAGGGGAAACCATGTCTACTTCATAGACAAGATGGGTTTGGTGAGAAACACCTTCCTCGGTAAGAGGGGGTGTTGAGATTATGTACCTTGGGAGGTGTTCCCCATGTGTTTGTGAGCTCCTAAACACATGTGGGAAGTGCTATTTACTTTGTGCCTTGCACTTTATGTCTAATTTCACTTTGACTTAGGAGATTTAAGTCAAAAGTGAAATTTGGTAATTTATGCCTAAAATGACAATCAATTCACTTTGTGGGTGAATTAGGAGACATAAAGTGAACTTAGGGAACTTAACCCAAAGTGGATTTTTGAGTGAGATTATTTTGGAGAGATCTCAACCTTTGATTAGACTTGAGATGGGATGATCTCATCCATTGATCATTTAGGTTTCCTTATGGAGGTTCAAGAGGGGTGCAAAGGGCAGGAGGAGCTCATTCCTTTTTTTGTTCACTTAGAGAGTTTGAGAGAGAGCATAGAGATGATGTTTCATGCATTGGATGAGGCTATCTTGGTTTCTCCCTTCTATAAATATAGCCAATAGGCTTAGGGCCTCGTTTATTTATTAAGGAGCTTCTAGTGTTGAGGAGGGCGCACTTGGTGAGGAGGGAGGATCAACAGTGGGGAGGTCTTAGAGAGTTCATATTGCATTGTATCAAGTTCATCTATATTTTTCACTTGTTGTATTCCACCATCTATTATTCTCAAATATAGACATATATTCTGAACTGGTTTTCCCCAGGGGGTTTTATCCAAGGTCATGTTGACAAAAAATACTTGTGTTAAATTTCATTTGTTCTAGAGTGTAGAACTACTGTATTTTAAGTTGTAAATATCTCTAGGTGTGTTACATTTATTTTAGTATGAATGTGCTAACCCTTGGTGACTAAAACTACATGTTAGAGCACCTAAAATTGTGAATGTAACCGTAAAAAATCAGTAAGAAGTTCCTGAACTGTTGGTTGTCCTAAAACATCAACAAAACCTACATTGACAGTTGAAACTTAGAGCCAACTTGAGGTCAAAGAAAAATCTAGTTGACATCTTGATAGGACCTGTAGAATCTTTAGTTAACTTTGATATCCCTTTATTTCAAGGCCAGATAGATTCAAATTCTTTGGAGAAATATTTAAATCTATTAGAGGGTTATTACTCTATTCAAAAACATTTGACATTGAAAAGATCATCTTCATCCTATTTAAAGCCCTTCCACGGGTAAATTATTGGTGGGAAAGTTAATGGGAGAGACACAACAAACAAGAATTTGTGACATTTAGGAGAGGACCCATTTGGACGACCTTTATTGATTCCCTCAAGGAGTAATTCTACCATGTTGGAAACTATGATGACTCATGAAAAATATGGATAGAATTGCATCACGAGAGAGATTAGATGATGCCATAGTACACCAACATCTTTGATACCTTTCACTCAAATTCGAGTATCAAAGACTCCAAGGGGAACCTAGTTTTGAAGTACCATAGTGACCTACACAGGTACATCCAAATAAAAATGGATTTCTTGGAATTATCCTCACTGGGAGTCTCTTATTGATATGCTATAAAAATTGAGAAAAAATTTAAGCAATGGAATAAGTGAGTGTTCAGGTCTGCAAATATGCAACAACATAAGTATGGTAAAGGAAGCTCTAATTCAAAAACAAGGGATGGAGCAAGGAAAACCAACCTCAAGACAACCATTCCAAGCCACAGGAAAAGAGGGGTAATGAAAATATGAAGAAGGACATTGGAAATTGGTGCGAGATCCACAAAATCCAATGGCACAACGCTAAAGAATGTTGCTCAAAATAGTCGTTGTTGGATAATATTAAACAAAAGGAGTATGACCCTGACACAGACTCTGATTCGAAACAGGGAAAGCAGATCATCAATGCAGAATTGTTGGGCCTTAGTTATGGAAGAAAGGAAATATTAAGGAAGAAAGGAAAAGTATGAACTGCACGTAAAACACATTGATTGAGATTGGGTCGAAGTGGTCAAAGAAGCGGAAAACAAGGAGCGAAGTAAGAGAAAATGAGTTGTTGAATGAGAAGATCAAGGAAGACAGATCAGCAAGGAAGATGGATCATGGACAACTCAGCAATCAAAAAAATCCACCAACATATTCTTTGGAGCACCTCGCGGGAAAGAAGGAAAGACAAGTTGGCAAAGCCCTAAAAATGCAGGTCAAGTTGACCTAGGGTTTTTGGATCTAGGCTTTCGACACCTAGACGTTTGTCATTGTAATGTATAAATAAATGTCTAGAGGACCTGGGATGGGTTGGTTGTTCGTTGTTGGTCATTATGAGTTGAAGAGGATTGTATTGTGGATGTCGAGTGATTATTGTTGTTGTGTGAGGAGAGTATTGTGTTGTGAGAATACTATTGTATTGTAATATCTTCAGCTGGGTGCAAAGATCAACCCTGCAGCTGGGTGCACAGGGAGGGGAGAAGAAAGAGAGAGAGAGAGAGATATGTAAGTTAAGTGCGCAGATAGAATTGTATGTTTTCATATAATATCAAGAAACACATTTCTGTGGAGGTAGCCCTAGGGAGAGGGTGAACCACGTATATCTTGTTTTTATGTGTGATTGATGTTGTGTTCTTTTACTTTCTGTTATTCTATTATTACATCATTGTGTTAGATCTGAGACATAGCTCGTGCAGTAGGCCTAAAAGAGATAAAGAATAACTATATCTTTGTCTATTGTTCCTTTGAATCCACTTTCATTTCCTCTGGTTGTAGACACCTATGTCCTGCAACCCCCTATTGCTACTTTGGGTGAGACTACATCTGCTTCGCAGGTGTTACCGAAAGGACCAGTAGTTAGATCTTGTTGGTGCGTTGTTAGAGTTGAACCCTGGGTCTGCCCCTGTGCCAACAAATGGTTTCATTGTCGGGATATTCTTGAGGGAATGTCAAGGTGGTTTCCATCGAAGACAGAGATTCAGAAGTGGATAGAAGAACAAGATAAGGAATTCGTTGACGCTCAGAAAAAGAACCCTAATCTTAGCACAGAGGATTGGTTTGGAAGGTATATCTTTACTGATATACACGAGATTTTCTTTGGAGGAATTCATAAGGAGTTATATGAGTGGTTAGCCAGATTAGCATATACCCAGTTTGAGATCATATCTAGACCACCTGTGGTTTGGACGTCAGCGTTGATCAAGAAAGTCAAGAGAGTTGATAACATTGTGTCAAGAGAAGTAGATCACTGGTTTGATAACACTATTGGAGGGTACATTACCGAGTTTTCTATTGACAGAGTAGAGTCATATATCCAAGCAGAGAGGTATTTCTTTAAGGGATCAAGAGGAAAAATTTTACACTTTTTGAAGTTGAATATCAAGATGCTACTGCATGAGAAGAACATCTTGAAGATACAATAATTGGTCAGATTGAAGAGATAATGTTCAAGAACTCAGACAGTGACAGCGACACAGAGGTGGGACATACGCGCAGTGGGAGAACCTTCAGAGAGGTTCCTCTGGTAAACCTGTTTGAGTAGATCCATGAACCACTAACACATGATGAAGGGTTCTATAGTGGAGAAGAAGAAGATCTATTGAATGAGGAACAATCAGGATCTACTGGAGCAGAGGAAGAGAAGATTGAAGAACCTCATCGAGAAGAATAAAAAACTTCAGAAACTGCACTGACTGTTGATGTAAGTAATATTACTCCTCCTCTTGTCTTAACAACGTTAAGTAACCAGAGTAGACAGACTTATCAGAGCACTCAGAGTACTATTACCAGTAGTTCAGTACATACTCAGTCAAGAAACCTAGGAAGATCTATGGAAGATGAAATGAGGCTACCTATATTTAGAGGAGATGGATCTGAAGATCCTGGTCAGCATTGGTTCTTATGCGAGGTTGTATGGAGTATTAAGAAAGTCAATGATGAAGCAGTTAAGAGAGCTCAGTTTTCTACAATGACTGCACAACCTAAACCGTTGAATACCATCAAAAATGTGTTGAACACACAATTCAAGAAACCCAAGTCAGAGTCACGGTGCATTACCGAAATGGAAGAAATCAAGAAAAGTGTAGTTGAACCTATTTGGGAGTTTGATCAGAGGTTTAAGACCTTGATAGGGCGGTTGAGTTTTAAGATTCCAGATGCGAAGAATAAGGAATGGTTCATTACTTCCATCTTACCACACATCAGAGTTCCTATGATGCAACAGAAGTTTCCTTCGCAGGCTAAGGCGTTGGAGATCGCCATGAAACTAGAATCAGCCCCTATGGGAGAATCCAGCCCGAGTATGAGTCAAATTTTGAGTCAGCTAACTAGATTATCTCTGTAGGTTGAAGATATGAAGAAAAAAAAAGGAAACGATATAAGAGAAGACATCTAGTGTATCATATGAAAATGAGAGGGCCATGATAAGGAGCATTGTCCCCTATTTCATGAGTACTTGGCCTCTGGAGATCTAAGCCCTTTGAAGCAGGTTACTCTACCCTGGTGCGAGGTATGTAGAAATACACATTGCCCTAGTGAATGCTATTATATGCAAAAATATGTCTAGACACCTACAAAACTTTACTGCACATTTTGTAAATCTATGGGGCATGATGAGAAGGATTGTAGGGCTTATGACCTCTTGCATGAACGGTCAAGAGACATATATCAAATCCAAGGTGAAGTAC
This sequence comes from Picea engelmannii, assembly GCA_009831015.1. NCBI lineage: Eukaryota > Viridiplantae > Streptophyta > Pinopsida > Pinales > Pinaceae > Picea > Picea engelmannii. The sequence goes on from ML783769.1 coordinate 140,911, forward strand.
AACAGGAAGGAAATGCTACGCAGTTTAATTCTCCAGGGAGAGGAAACTTCAACCCTCATAGTGGATTCAGAGTAAGAGGATGAGGTGGAGGTATGGTTTGAGGTCTAGGTTAGATCATTTGTTATAACTGGTCACAGCCAGGACATTTGGCAAGGGACTGTCAGGACCCTTGCACCACTTGTAGCTACTGCAACTCATTTGAACATGTTATTGAAGATTGTCCAACATTGTTAGAAAATCTCTAGGAGAGACGAGGAGGAAACCAGCAAGTACAATTAATCTCAGCAGAACCTCACGGAGAGGACCCCAGAATCATTTTTATCACTAGAGGAGGCATTGTTACAAGAGAAGACAAAGTGACCCCATAAAAGACTACAGAAGAATCAAGGGTCATGAGAGTTGCAGAGAAGACACAAGTGTTTGATCCGAGGGAATAAAAAAAAACATTTGAAGAGGTAAAAAAAGAATTTGGAAGAGATCATGCTTCCTCATTAAAGACACAACTAGAAGTGAGAGAATGTGGAATGCCTTTGGAATTTGATCAGTATGCTTCACCAGGAGAAGGAAAAGAGGTAAGCAAGCTTATGGAATTCTTATGTACTTGCATTAATTTTATTAAATATGAAAGAGTTGTACAAGAACTACGAAATTTATTCAGACAGTATGAGATAGGTAGGATAGCTCCTCTGTTGAATAAGGTAGTACATCAAGTATCCAGAAAGGGAAGGACAAATAAGGAATTACACCTTAATGCTCAGATTGGAGATTATGACATAGATTATGTGGTCCTCGACTTAGGGTCAGAGGTCAATGTTATGACGAAGAAGACATGAGAACTAATGGGAAAACCTAAGTTAATGTATTCCCCTATAAATCTTAGGATGGCTAATCAGTAGGCAATAAGCCCCTTTGGGAGACTACAGCATGTCCCTATGGACATTGACGGGGTAAGAACATTTGCAGACTTCGAAGTGATTGAGATAGTTGATGGTAGTTGTCCTTATCCTGCGTTGTTAGGAATTGATTGGGCTTTCAACAATTCCATTGTTGTTGACTTAAAAAAAAGAAGAATGACATTTGAAGGTGATGGCCTTAGGGTCATTGTACCTCTTGAACCTTATGAAGGTCACAGATACACAGAACCCATCAGAGAAGAAGATCGTGCTTATGAAATAGAGAACATATATAAATTGACAGCAAGACAGCAAGATTACATTAATCCTAAAGCAAACAGGAACTTAAGCTGGCGAAGTGACAGCACATGCTCATCATATTCGGAAGAAGCACTAGATAACTAGAAGAACAAAATGTATGAAGTTTCTACGAGAAGTGTGCTAGATTGACAAGGGAAGTTCACTAGATTAGCACAGAAGTAAGCAATCAGCCCAAATTTGATGGTTTAAATCATTTAGAAAAATTCTTATCAAAATTTGAAAAAATTGTACCAATACAACAATGACTATTGGCACTGGATGACGCTTTAAAAGTAATGCTAGCAAGATGGTGGGAAACACATAAGAAGAAAATCGTGGACTGGGTGCAATGTCGCACTTTGATGAAAATGCACTTTTCATAACAAGCCGAAGGGTGCGAAGTTCGATAGACGGGTTAGATATTTCCAAAGGACTATGTGTGAAGTTGTGAGGAGACCTGGAGCGGCATTCCTCAAGAGAAGTGGGTGCATAAGTTCATCAACACCTTGGACACAACGCCTATTAATTGGTATCTTTAAGCAGAACTGCGCTTAACCACTGTAGATTGGTATGGTATGACTCAGAACTTTGTAAATACATTTTTATTTGAAATTCAGTACCCCTCAGTAGATCAAGCTCTGCAAGTGGTAAGACATAAAGTATTTGAGGAGGCACCTAACCTCCCTGTTGAGAAAGAAGAGGATGAATGGAATGTACCTCTTCAGAAACTGCAAGGCTATTACAATATCAATGTTGATGAAGATGATGATCCTAGGAATTTGAACATCACAGAAACATAAGGACAGAGAGACATAGAAGGACCAGGAGTCGAACTACCTTTTATTGGACAACCAATCAAAATCAAGAAAGTTAATATTGGAATAGAGAAAACACCTAATCTCACAAATGTTGGAGATTATTGGGATGATGCCACTATTGACAAGATCACGGAACTACTACAAGAATATCAGGACTTGTTTCCAACCAAGTTTACCGACATGAAGGGAATTAAAGGGCCCATGGGAGAATTGAAGATCCCCTTGAAACCAGATGCAAGGCCAATCAAGCAGAGACCCTACAGATTGAATCCCAAGTACAAAAAGAAAGTCAATATTGAATTAGACAGAATGGTGGAAGTAAAAATCATAGAACCTGTTGAGGAGTCAGAATGGATTAACCCTATGGTGGTCCAAGATAAGAAGACATCAGAGATCAGAATCTCTTTAGACTTAAGGAAAATGAATCATGCATGTTTACATGATCCATTCCCTGCATTGTTTACTAACGAAGTGTTGGATAATGTGGGAGGACATGAAGTTTACTCCTTCACAGATAGATTTTTAGGTTATCACCAGATCAGGATTGCTAAGAAGGATCTCCATAAGACCACATTTTCAATAGAATGGGGTTATTTCTAGTAAATAGTGATGCCTTTTGGAATGAATAATGCACCAGCCATCTTTTCTAAGGTGGTGGTCGAAGCATTCAAGGAATTTTTACATAAATTTTTGGAAGAATATTTTGATCATTGGACTTTTTTAGCATATTGAAAAATCATATTGAGTGTTTAAGACTAATGTTGGATAAGTGAAGGAAATGTCAGATTGTCTTAAACCTGAAGAAGTGTATCTTATTTTCACCCTTTGGAGTGTTGCTATGCCATATTGTGTGTAAGCAGGGGTTTCTAGTAGATCCTTCCAATATTTCCATCATTGTTGATCTACCCCCTACTACTGGGTGCACAGGGAGGGGAGAAGGAAGAGAGAGAGAGAACTGCAAGATAACTGTGCAGATAGAACTGTATGTTTTCATATAATATCAAGAAACACAGTTATGTGGATGTATCCTTAGGGAGAGGGTGAACCAAGTATATCTTCTTGTTCTGTGTGATTGATGATGTGTTCTTTTTCTTTCTGTTATTCTGTTATTACATCATTGTGTTAGATCTGAGACATATCTCATGCAGTAGGCCTAAAGGAGATAAATAATAACTAGATATATGTGTGTTGTTCCTTTGAATCCACTTGTGTTTCCTCTGGTTGTAGACACATGTGTCTTGCAACCCCCTATTTCTACTTTGGGTGAGATTGCATCTGCTTTGCAGGTGTTTCCGAAAGGGCCAGTAGTTAGGGCTTGTTGATGCGTTGTTAGAGTTAAACCCTGGGTCTTCCCCTGTGCCAACAAGAACCTAGTGCTACCATTACAACCAAAAATATCCAACCAGACGTGTAAAAGGAGATTGAGGAGGGGGAGCGCCTCTTCCATTCATAGATGTTCTTTCAAGTTTATTAAAGGATATTGTAGCCAGATTGTAGCCATAATTGAAGATCCACTAGATTTTAATGATGGTGATGATTTTGATGATGGAATAGAATCATTCAGACTTTAAGAATCCCATACTTTGAAGACAGGGAGGGATGCAGTAGAAAATATATAGCTACTCAAATAGTCTTAGATGATTGAAACTTTGAGAAACTATAACTCATCGGGGTTATGAGATATGCATGTGGGGATCACTATCCAATAGTTCAGGGAATATACAAGATATGGAAGTTTGGTACCATCTATTAATTTATGAGGGTTACGAGACATTTCAAGTGCTAATGATGTCCAATGATGCTGGGAAACTTGGATTACACTTGGGAGACATTACATTTGGGTGGGATGGGGAGTAGTTTGAAGGAGTCGTATTGGTCCAAGAAATGTTTTCAAAGACAAATCTTCCCAAGAATGTTTGATTCTATTTTTAATTGTTTTCATTTAGTGTGTGTTTACTTTCAACGAATTTTGTTTTCAATAATGTAAGCCTTAAGAGGGGATGTTCAAATATAAGGCATACATATCTATGTGACTAGTAATTAATAATTAGGGTTAATAAATTTTTAGAGGATGGTTGACATATTCTCAAGTATTTTTTCTATAATAATAAAAAATTAGATATCATAACAAATCATAAACTCTAATTGCATCCTATTGTAATTGTACTACTTATTTATAATATTATGTGTGTGGAATTTGTGTGCATATGTGAGTTCTTAAGTGTGTTTCTTTTTCAATTCATTTACAACAATTTCTTGTTCAGTAGTTAGCTGCTTTGAGAGTCCTACAATTGATAAGGGGTTGGGGAAGAGACCAAGGTAGAGAAATTATATGCTTTGAGATTCGTACAATTGCTAAGAAATTAGGGAAGAGACCAAGGTAGAAAAATTGTTTGTTCTTTCATATTTCTCATCAACTAGTGCCACTTACCAACTATCAAGTTCACTTCTCGAATTCCATGTCTTCATTCCTATGATTTAAATATTGACAATGTAACACACCCACAACGAGGATAAATAAATAAATAAATCCGTCATGTTTACAGGAACAAATCCTCTCTCTCTATGGGTTCTAATTGGGACATTCGGGGAACCAACTTGGACTTCTGGTCAAGCATCTCTGATTTTCGGAGCCAAATGATTCTCTAAGACCTTGATGGTCTTGTTATGTAATCAAAAACAAAACCTTATGATTACCTGGTGTAGGGCTAAGGGTACCCACAAACTCTGTCTGCGCACTTCCGAAATGTAGAAATTTTGGTGCTAGCTACTTTTTCGTTAACCCCCTCCTCCATATGTCCTCGGGCTATGACCTCTTGGAGAATATGTGATTTTGGGCGTGTCCAAGGGTGGTTTTAAACCAACCCACTTTTTTCCCCGCAATTTACTACAGAGTGCCACGTATTCCTTTGGAAATAACGTGGTTTCAATTGCGGCCCACTCAAGGAGGATTAAGACCCAAGCACATTCTGGCCCTGCAATGCTACAGGATCGTCGATCTCACAATTTTGACGATACTGTCTGAACTGAAGGTTCAAATCTATGCCTTTCAAATCTATGGACCAGTTCTGTCCCTCTTAAATCAACAGTCAAGATCACCTTCGTGATTCCATACTTCGGGGTTTTGACCTTTCCACTTGGATCAATGGTCCTGCGACCCTCTTCTTGATCAACAATCGAGATCTCCTCTGGGTCTTCGAACTTCTGAGATCTCAAATCGCAAACCTCACCCTTTTCCAAATGGATTTTATCTGAAGGTTGGGATCCACTGACACGTGTCCTCCTGATCTGACGATTGAGGATTACTTCGGGTCTCTACCCAAAACTCACATATCTACGCCACATCTCCCTTGATCTAATGGCTCTGAATCACTTCAGGAATTTACTCTGAGTTCACAGATTCATTCCATGTCTCCCTTGATTCGATGACTCTGAATCACTATGGATCATTGGGTATTTGCGAGACTTCACCCATGCGATCTAGAACTAGGTGTAATATTCCTCCACGTTACCACTGGTTGTGACCGCAGGCCTTACCTAAACGCATTTCATGATTTCGTGTGTCGAGTCTTTGCATGTGAGTCACCTCGACTCTCCTAACCTCCAAAATTGCGATAGGGGTCTAGCGCATGCTAGCTCCTCCCTTATCCTTCAACCATATGACCTCTAGAAAAACCCTGGGACCCACCTCCGAGAGCGTCATGATTTCACGTATAGGGACGTTTCAATGGTTTCCTCCTTCAAACCTCTGACTCTCAATTTCCCAATATCCCACATTCTCCCTGGACAATCAACAACCCACGTTCTCTCCTTGATCGATGGCTATGATCAAATCATAAACTCAGATTTCACGAGTCCTCACGACTCTGCCCTTTGACCTTCCCACTCTGTGAGTCAGCGAAATGTTGATCTCTCGCCACGTGTCCCTTCCGATGGACGGTCCCGATGATTTTGAAACTTGGGACTTCGCAAACTCCACTATCCTATTTATCTTCAAATGGTTAAGGTGAGTGCACCTTACCTCTAGATCACATGGTTGTTGATCCTTTTCTCTATGATCCAACAACCACTGTCGCTCTCCTCTAGAGCTTTTGATTTCTTCTGAATTAGAAGATTTATCAGTCTTCAAAGGTTTCGACCTTTTCTCCTCCTATGAGTTTGACTCTTGGATTTCATCAACTCTTATGAAAAGTGTTATCCCTTCTGAGATTTGATCCTTAGGGGATTTCAAATTCCCACACACTCCTTGCGTTAATCTGCTCTCATCAAATCAATGGTCCATGACCTTCCTCGATCCGACGATCCAGATTACATCGCTAATTCGAGGTTCGGAGGATCCATTCCCTTCATGATGATTACCAACATTCATCGATTTTGTAATGACTGAAGGAATCAAGGCATTAACGCCTGCACCCCTTATTCAAATCTAATGGTCGTGATAGACCTTGGATTTTCCCAAACAGGTCTCGTCCATTCATCTCCCAAATGAAAGGATATTTCCTTTCGATATTTGAACCTTGCTATTATTCCTGAGCTTTGTTTCCTCTGAAGAGCTTAAGATATTTGCGCTCTTTCTCTTGAACGTAATTCTTGGAAGAATTATTCTGCGTATCCCTTACGTTCATTACTCAACTCTATAACTTAAGATGGCCTCGGTCTCTTCCCACCTTATAGATACTCGGTGCATACATGCACTACCTATCCTGAGCTTAATAAGCTCCATCCTTGCAATGATTGCGGGGTTTAACCTCCGCAATCAAGGAAGTACTCACTCGACTCTAGGATGGTGATGAAATTCCCTGGGAAAGTGTTTTCGAGGAATTAAACTAGAGCATAAGGAAAGCAAGTAAATGTAGAAGTTCTCAAGGAACGAACACATACTCTTAACTTAATCATTCAATACAGAAACCATTTATAGGCATATAAATACAAGCATGCATCCATTATTTCCAATTCAAAGCACAAGGCATAAAAACACTTATCAGAACCATAAGGCGTGATACGACTACTGAGAGGGGTGCTCGTTTCCACCAAACCATAGGCTCAGTCACTCCTAATGGATTTATCATTGGCCACCCCCGAGCTTAGGCCACGATGATTTGAGATTCAATCTCTTACTTCCAGCTCAACAGAAGTTACGGACGAAGGTTACTATCCTTCTCCCAATACAGGAATAGATAAGGACAAAGGTTACTCTCCTTCTCTTGGCTTAGTCTCTATTCCCTGTTATTAGAACTCACTTTTTGCTTTCAATCCTTCCTCGAACCCGAGAGATTCAGCTCTTGTCTCTGCATTCTTCGCAGGTCCTGTCTTCCCACGCCATGATTCCTTTCTTTCCTCCTTTAGCAATATTGTGTGTGGCTCAAATTTCCAGACCATGGTCAGGTCCGAAAGCCTTACAGATGGGCAGTCTGCCCCATCCCCTCATTAACTCTTGAGGACGTCTTCCCACCTACCAGTCTGACTGTAATTAACTCCTAGGTCAGAGGGTTTTTTTGATCTAAGAAATTAATTCCGCAATGGTACTGGTTTGGTGGAAGTTAATGCAACCATTCTAGGTCCCCTCCACCACCTTTCATAGTATTTGTGATTTTCTCTTAGCACATCCCCTCTTTCAGCAGTCATGCAACACGCAACCATTTTCTATTAAAATAACATAATTTACATTCATCGACCTTTTATACAAAGGTCCATCAAATCAAACATTCACACTTTTAGGTTTTCCATAGTTCCTTGGCCAATATAGTTATATTTACAGATTGGGGGAAACATGGTGTTACAATTCCCTCCCCCTTAAAGAAACATCGTCCTCAATGTTCTATCTATCAACATGATATGTATGTACAGAAGTAAACAAAATTGGATATGCATGTCTCATGGCATCTTCCATTTCCCACGTAGCCTCATCTGGGCCAAAGTGTTTCCACTTCACCTTGACCTGTGCAATGGTTCGGTTCCTAAGTGAGGTTTACTTCATGTCTAGTATGAATTGGGGTTCTGGCAGGAATTCTCCCTCCTATTCCACCTGGATCACATACCATTCAATTATATGATTAGCATCGTGTACATATTTCTTCAATAATGAAACATGGAAAACATTATGGGCCTTTACAGTGGGACGAAGTGTCAGCCTATAGGCTACATGTTCCACTCTATCTAATACTTCAAAGGGTCCACAATACTGGGGTGCCAATTTATCATAGCCTCCCATTCTCAGGGAACTCTTCCTGGGTCTAACTCTGAGATAGACATGGTCTCCAGTCTGGAACTCTCGAGGAGTTATTTTCATGTCGGCATAAATTTTCTGTCTATCCTGAGCAATCTTTAGACTTTGCTTTATCTAAATTACTTGTTGTTCCATTTCTTTCAGCATGTCGGGTCCGATTGTAATTCTATCCACTGAATTATTCCAACTGATTGGAATCTTGCACTGTCTACCTGTTGGCATCCATTTTCATTTCTATATTTTTTACAAGCTTCCTACACAAGGGTTTTGAAACCTCAATACTCGTCGCAACTCTTTATCTTTCACTTTTGCATACCGGCGTTTCATTTTCATTTTCACGACTGCAAGCGTGAAAAACTACAGTTGGAATTCATGTTGATTGCATTAAAATGATCATTTGGTTTATCATGAAACTACTTGAACCTGGTTACCACTCCTTGGTCTCAAACACGCCTTGATTTCATATGTACCAAACCACCACTCACTTTGCATTTGACTATTGTTAATATGGTTTCTATTTATAAATTCGTTGATGCAATGGTTATTTGATATTTTGGTGTCTTTGATCAAATCGGTGATGCAATGTTTTTATTGAACACATTAATTTTGGGTCAAATCATGGTTCATTTGACATATTGGTGTATTTGTTGTAATCGTTAATGGTTTATTTGACATATTGGTGTTTCTCTTAAATCGTGCAATTTCCATTGTTTATTTAACATTCAGATCGATTTTTAGTTATGTATTTCATGGTTTTCAATGGTTATGTGATAATCCATACGACATGTTATTTACAATGCTTTTGATATACACTATTGTGGTTTGAATGAAACATTTTACCAAGGCGCATTCGATTGTACAACTGATATGATTTTTTTGCATGGCCTCGAATTAATCCATCATCCTCGCACACATAAGCATTAACGTTCTACCTTGCATTTCGGGTTGCCTCTACTTGTTTTGGGGAAGCTGCAGGAAAATGGTGTTGTGTCTACCCTGTCAAACCCTCTCGCCGATTACCCCGTTGATTTTGTGCTGCTAGTCATGGCCCCTGTAGTGCAAATTGAACCCCATGGTGTCCAGACTCTGTTAATGTTTGATAGTGCCAAAGAAGACTGCTTAGGCTAACCCCGTAATTGCCTCCCAGAGACACGTTTTTGCGTGAGCGTTTCTGAGAAAACGGTTTTGAATTAGATCAAACCCTTGAAAAACCAGAACCGAAATTAGCCCCTTTACCTTCATCATGGTCGTTTGCCTCAGAAATTGGGTTATTACAGAGATATAGCTCATCCTTTAGAGGTCAAATATCATATTTTCTCCGTGGCTGAAAGGTGCGTTTTGGTCTGTTTGCATTTGCTGAAACGTTTATTACTTCTCCAAGCCTGTGCCTTAGAACCCCTCTCACTCATCCTGCCATTCCCCCTCCTACACTCTTGCCCCCTATTGAACCCTTGATCAATCCAAAGATTTTCAAGTAGCCTGTCAACAGGCTCTGTTGTCTTTAAAAATATGGAGGCGGCCACTGCCATTGTTAATTCAAAAATAGCTTGATCGAATCGAATCCCTGAAACCAAGGTATGGTATTTCAACAATGATTTTAGAATGATTTTGTTTGCTTTGAATTAGTATAAAGGATTTGTTTGATAAATCGCATATATTTATGTTATGATTGAATTGATATAATACGGTTATGTTTGTAAATAATAACTAGCTACAGAATCGTGAGATTCTGTAGCTAGTTATGAAAATATGAATTGTTTTGATTTTACAACTAAAATACAATCTGAACAGCATGTATTTTTGTGCATTTACAGGTACACATGAATTTTAAAGGAAATTGGATCAACTGTGGCATCTTTGAACATGATTTTTCTTTACATACTTTTGGATTGGGTTGTTAGTTTTAGATAGGAACAGGAATTTGGGAGATCGTTCCCATATTTTTTGCAAACAGTTTTGATAATTTCCACAAGGAATGTTTTCATCCTGTGGCCTTTATATACCTATTATTTTTTGTAAACAAATCATCGTTGCTTGGAGGCAGAGACTATGGATTGATGATTCAAACTGGAATGAAAGTGGATGTTTGTACGGCTTTAGCTTTCAATATATCATGCTTTTATTTCAAGTTTTGTTCATTTCAATTTGTAATCAAATTATTGACTACTTTAGATATCAAAATTTGTTACAGGTTGATGTGATGCGATTTAAATTGTGTCCATATTTGATGTCTTTCATTTTACATTACAGCAATTATCTTGTTTTAATTTTATGAACAAAAGGTTAATCTTCTTTGTTAAATGAGCAGTTATGTACAAATCTTTGCAGTGGGATTTATCTTAATGTGATTATTTGTAAAATATAAAATTGTTGTTGTTTCATCCTTTACCTATTCTATCGTTAGCATTCAAGAGCGTTGTTGCTTCGTGTTTACGCGAAGTATTGGAAAATCTGGTGTGGGTTTGCCTCATTAAACAGTGAACACAGATGCCTATGTACAGGACAAGTAATTTCAGGTCAGTTTGTTATTTGCATTTTAATAGTCAATTAATATGAGAATTATATGTAGTTTAGATAGATATACAGTACAGATTACTATTTTTATTACTTAGTTAGATAGTTGTTGTTTCATTTCTTTTTCATAAAAGTTATAAAAATCCAAAAATACTAGCTTTGTTGTCATAAGACAATTCACATATGATTTTGCAGATTTCGATCAAAATTCGTATTTTGTAAATATTGTATAGGTAACAGAGATACAATATATCAATACATTGTACATTTAATAAGTAGGATTATTATTTATTTAATATTAATTAGCGAACTGTGAATATATATCAGACCTATATATAGTTTGCAGCAGTTTTTTTTCACTTAGATTAGTTTCTTTAGCTTATTTTTTCTTTCATTTTCCTAGGACATAGATCGGCCAACGGAGCCGCTAAACCCATCGAAGTGGATTAATCCAAATGGCTTGGGTTATTTCGACAACCCCGGACCAGATCCACCCCTCCAGTTGACGAGCGGTCAATTTCGCCCGTCAACAAATGGTGCTAGAAGGAGGATCGACTGACAAGATGGCCCTATAGGAGCCTTTATTTTAAATGTATTCAATTCCCCCATGGCTCCCCAAATCACCGTGTTGGAACATGCTTTCAACTTCTCATTACCCAATGTTCCCAACGAGACAGTCTCTCGCTTGTCCAAACTCACCTTTGATGGTGGAGGAAATATATCTGCTAAAGACCACCTTAACAAGTTTTGGTGCAAATGCATCAAACATGACATCTCAGATTTAAGAGTTTTATGCAGACTTTTCGCTTTTACTTTTAGAGGTCGGATTAAACATTGGTTTGAATCCTTCCCAGCATGTCACATTTTTTATTGGTTTCAATTTGTATATGAGTTTCTAGATGCTTTTGAAATTTATGATTTCGATCAATTATGTGAAGAATTTCATACTTCGTTAATCAACGATGATTCATCTTCAGAAGACTTTTTGACAAGAGTCTATCATATCCTCTGTAAATTTAATCTCGATGAAATGTCATTTTCATTAAGTCTCTTATGTGATGCTTGCATCCCTTCCATCCAGTCATATTCAAGCACGAACGAAGAACTAATTGCAAATCCTATCACTCAACTACAAGAACAATTCTCTTCGCAAGAAGAGAAGGATCCTTCCAACAATGTTGAACAATCTAGGGAGGTAGAATCTATTGACCAAGTTCTTATTGACAACCAAATTGGTTTTTCCTCTGAATCATTGTATTTTCAGTCTTCGACCAGTATGGAAGAAGATTCATTTCTGGATCAAGGTGAATATCCTCATTCTTGTAACTCATGCTCTAATCAACATTTGAAATCAGTCATTGAAGAACACTTAAGTGACGAAAATCATCTTGAATGTTCTAGTACTCCTATGAAACTGATTAGAGAAAAAGATATGAAACTAGAAGAAGAAACGTTAAACCTTCATCCTCAATATGCACTTTGTTCATAGGAAAGACTAGATATTTGTCACATAAATTTTGAATTATCTATCACACAAAAGGCAAATCCAGATGATCATATTATGTTGAGGAATTCGTCACCAAAACAGAGTAAGAGTTTTAAAGAAGGTCAAGAGAAATCTCCTGAGAATACCATTGTTAATTCAAGAGATTCTTTTCATGTGCTTATGTTTGATTCCTTTTATTCTTTATATCTTGATCTCTTCCTAGACTCTGTTGGACTTGACACCTTACCTACAACATCCTACTCTTTTCCGCGACAATCATATCTTCTCAATATTCTAAATTTTGGTGAAATTAATTCCGAGCATAACATTGATAAAACCGGATTTGACGCTTGTTCACTTTCATCACTCACATGGGAAAAGGACATGTTGCGAGATGATTTTACACAGTTTATTGTTGAAAAAGACAATGCATTATATCTTATGGATATCAAACATTCTAAGTTGCATATCCATTCTTTTCTTAGCTCGAATCTTAATATTTATACTTCACATTTTGAAATGATCAATCTCATTGAAGGAAACATTCAAACCAATGATCCAATTGATTGCACGAATCCTCCTATGATGAGTTTCCCATTGATATATTCCTTTCATCAAAGTCATGGTTTGCATCCTCATTTTTGTGACGGGATCTTAGGATGGCTTGAATATTCATATATAAAAAAAATTCATAATAAAGATAAAGTTGTGCTTTCTTTCTTTTTACCTAAGTATCTTGGAAGTAGGCGTGACATATTTCTTTTAGATCCTCCATGTGAAGAAATTAATGAAGACTTAGAGAACTGTCAGGAGGATGGGGCATTTCAGCCTGGCTGATGGTTGTTTCATTTCCTCGTAATCCTGACAAGTTTTTCAAACCTACTTACACTCGCCCATGCCATTATGACCCTTATCATGACAAGATTGTGTAATGGCTGGAGGATTCATACAACAAGAATATTCAAGGGAATGGTAAGATCATGCTTACTTTTTTTTTAGATGATGATTATGAAGGTAAGTGTGATATGTTTCTGTCATTTGTTGATATATTACCATTCTTATTAATAATGTTTGATTTTGTTTATGTTGCAGGATTGGAGTTACTCCGATGGCGGAGAAACTAGAGCTGGAGACAACTGATCACCCGAGTCCATACAAAGTTTCATGGCTACAGAAGGGACATCAGGTAAATGTCACCAAACAGTGCTTAGTTGACATCAAGATAGGAGGATATAATGATAAAATACTCTGTGATGTTATTCCTATGGATGTATGTCATTTATTGCTAGGCAGACCATGGCAATATGACAGGAACGTAGTTCATGATGGGAAGATGAATACGTATACTTTGGAGAAGAATGGAAGAACACATATGCTACTTCCAATTAAAGAAAAAGAAGTAAAACCAGAGCCAAGAAATATTGTACTTCTCATGAGTGGGAAGGAACTTCTAGCGGAAGTAAAGAAGAAGGAAGATCCACAATTCTTTGTGGTCAGGAAACCAAAAAAAATTTTGACCAGCACGAGAGTGGATGATTTGTCGGAAGAAATGCAGGAACTACTGGAAGAGTTCGTTGACATTGTGGTAGACGAATTACCTCATTCGTTGCCACCAATGAGGAGTGTGAGTCATCATATAGACCTCATACCAGGAGCCAGTTTGTCGAACAAAGCTGCATACAGGTTGACGCCGCAGGAGAACGAAGAAGTCAAAAGGCAGGTGCAGGAACTGTTGGATAAAGGACTGATCAAGGAAAGTTTAAGTCTGTGTGCCGTTCCAACGGTACTATGTCCGAAGAATGTGTACAGACTCCAGAGACATTAACAAGATAACCATCAGATACAGGTTTCCATTTCCACGGATGGATGACTTGATGGACTGTTTAAGTGGAGCCAAATGTTTTTCAAAAGTTGATTTGAAAAGTGGATACCATCAGATTCGCATGAGGGAAGGCGATGAATGGAAGACAGTCTTCAAAACCAACGAAGGGTTGTATGAATGGCTAGTCATGCCATTTGGCTTGACGAATGCACCGAGTACCTTCATGAGGTTAATGAATGAAGTGTTGAAAGAATTCATTGGTAAGTTTGTCATTGTTTATCTAGATGACATATTGATTTTCAGCAAAACGAAAGAAGAACATCTGAAGCATTTAGCTGCAGTAATGAGGAAGCTACAGCAAGAGAAGTTGTTGATCAACATGAGGAAATCTTGATTTATGAAGAAAGAACTCATTTACTTGGGGTTTGTCATATCGGAAAATGAATTGAAGATGGATCCAAGTAAAGTGGAGGTAATTAAAAATTGGTCATCACCAAGGAATATTTTCGAGGTGAGAAGTTTTCATGGACTAGCTAGTTTCTACCAAAAATTCATCAGGAATTTCAGTGGAATTAGCGCAGTGATGATGGACACAGTCAAGAAAATACATAAATCTTTTCATTGGACTGAAGAGGCAGAGAAGAGCTTCAATCTGTTGAAGCGGAAGATCACAGAACAGACGGTTTTGGTGTTGCCGGATTTTATGAAGGTGTTCCAAGTGAAATGTGATGCAAGTGGTTTTTCCATAGGAGAGGTCTTGAGCCAGGAGGACAGACCAATTGCATATTTCAGCGAGAAGATGGATGAGGCAAAAGTAAAATACTCCACGTATGACAAAGAATTTTATGCTATCATACAGGCGTTGAAGAAGTGGAGGCATTACTTGGTCCCAAAAGAATTTGTTTTGTATAGTGATAATCATGCATTGCAGTTTGTGACTCAACAGGAGAAGTTGAATCAGAAACATGCTAAATGGGTAGATTATATGCAGAATTTTACATTTGTAATTAAACACATTTCAGGTACTGCTAACAAAGTGGCTGATGCTTTGAGCAGGAAATGTTTGTTACTGCAGGAGTTCCGAGTCAAAACATTGGGTTTTGAAAATCTGAAGGACATGTATGCAGGTGATCCATATTTTGCAGAGGCATATGAGGCAGCTGAGAATCCAGTTCTCAAAGACAGAAGCATGTGGATAGATTATATGATCCAGGGAGGATTGTTGTTCAGAGGCAATCAACTATGCATTCCAAATTGCTCCATGAGGGAGAATCTGTTAAAAGAAAAACACAGTGGAGGCTTGGCAGGGCATTTTGGCCACGACAAGACATTTGCAAAGCTAAGAGAAGCATACTTTTGGCCAGGAATGCAGTCGGAAGTCAAGAATTTTGTTGAAAGATGTAGAATTTTCTAGCATTCGAAGGGCAGGAAGAAGAATGCAGGATTCTATCAATCATTACCCATAACAGAGAGACCGTGGGATGAAATCAGCATGGATTTTGTATTGGGATTGCCTAGGACCCAAAGAGGACATGATTCAATCTTTGTGGTGGTTGACAGGTTTTCTAAAATGGCACATTTTATCCCATGCCAGAAGACCAGCGATGTGACTCATATCGCCAATTTGTTCTTCAAGGAGATCGTTAGACTTAATGGTTTACCCAGAAGCATAGTATCGGACAGGGATACGAAATTCATTGGACATTTCTGGAGGACACTCTGGAAGAAGATGGGGACTAACTTGATGTTTAGTTCTGCCTATCATCCTCAGACGGATGGGAAAACAAAGGTGGTAAATAGAAGTCTGGGAGACTTACTCAGAATATTGGTAACAGAGCACCACGGCAACTGGGACAATGTGTTTCCACAGGCAGAGTTTGCATACAATGACTCAGTGAACAGAAGCACAGGAAAAAGTCCATTTGAGATTGTATATGGAAGGCAGCCAAGAGGAGTTTCTGAATTGAGAGATTCAGAGAAGATAATAACTAAGAGCGCAAGTGCTGAATAATTCACAGAGGCGATGGAAGAACTTCACAGCAGGGTGAAGGAGCGATTACTGGAATCAAACCAGGAATATAAGCGCAGAGCGGATCAGCATCGGAGACAACTTCAGTTCGAAGTTGGTGATCTAGTTCTGGCACATCTGAGGAAGGAAAGGTTCCCAAGGGGAACATACAACAAGCTGAAAATGAATAAAATTGGGCCATGCAGAGTCCTAAAGAAATGGGGAGAAAATGCTTATGAGATTGAGTTGCCGGATGACATCAGAATATCTCTGAAATTCAATGTCTCAGACTTATATCCATATAAAGTTGAGGAAGCAGGAGCTGGAAATGATGAACAGCCAGAGATCCAGTGGCAGAAGCAGATGTCGATTCCAGAGAAGCCACAGATGGAGTGCATACTTGAGAGGAAGGTGAGCAAAAATACCAGACGAAAGGAATACTATGAGTATCTGGTCAAATGGAAAGGCCATCCAGTGGAAGATGCCAGTTGGGAGACTGAAGCAGAGATTCAAAAGCATGGACAGACTGTGCAGGAGCTCATGGACAGGATCCCATGAAAGTTTTCAAGCTGAGGAGTATTATGCAAGAGCATAGCCAACTCATCAAGCGAGCCAGCACATCAAGCGGAGATCAGATGGATAAACAAACCCAAATTTTTGAAGTGCTTTGGGATTGTAGTGCAAGTCTTTAATGAACCATTTATGAAGGCGCATTTTTATATTGTATTGGACCTTGAGCCTTTAAGATCTCATCCTTTGGTAGATAGGAGGCATTTACTAGATTTAATGCTGGTAGATAGGATGTTTAAGTCTAGATTTGATAGTTAGAGTCCGGGAGGGAAAACGAAGATAGACACCCTCATTGTATCATTGAAAAAAAATAGAAGCATTCAGGAGAAGAGAAGAGAAAGCAAAGAATTGTATGAAGAGCATCCATGTACAGGCATTTGAATTAATAGAAGGAAGCTTTGATTCAAGCACATGGTTTGTGTTGTTTTCTCTGTGTATTGATGTCATGCTCATGAATGTTTGCTTCTTGTTATGCATTTTCTTTGTATATGTTGTGCATGTGATTTCATGTTTCAAACTAAAGTCTGAAAGGGAGAGAGAGTGAGGTTCAATTGTTTCTCTATCTGAGCCAGGAGATTCCTGTAAAGTGTGCAGTTGAAGTCATCCGCATGGAGTGCGTTGATGAAGGCTCAATAGTTTAACTTTTGTTCTCATTCACCCAGAAGTGGAAGTGGGTTGTTGAAGCCGTGCTAGGAGTGTGCAGGCTGAAGAAGAAGTCTCAGTTGTGAATCTGAGTAAAGGGAATCAAAGACTGTTGTTGCAAGAGTTGTGCAGAGTCAAACAACTTCAACATTTAGACGTTGTGGAAGATTTGCCGCAAGGAGTGTGCACAAGAAGTTCTCTGAAGGACTTGAGAAGTCGATAACAAGCTCATAAGGTATAGGCCTTCAAGTTCACCGAAGAACAAGTGCAGGAAAGTTTTCATTGGAAGTCGGAGGAAAGCGTCGCAGGTTGGTGAGCGAACAAACACGTCTCGTGGATAGACACTTTTTTATTTCGCAGAATCCTCAAGGGAAGAACGGACGGACGAAATATTTGGAAAAGATTTCACGAAGTTTCGAGAGCCGTTGGATATTCCAGAAGTGAAAGGCAGTTACAGCGTAGGCATGGAGAAGACTCAAAGCTCAGGAGGGGCAACACCGTTGATCCAAGTCAGTCAGATTCGTTGGATTGCTCACGAGATCGCCTATCGGGACCTTGTGAGGACAGAATCCTAAGTTTGGTAAGGAGATTCGCGAGATTGCGAGGAGCGAGATCTCGACTACTCTAAGGATAGTGTGGGTCCACAAGAGTTGGCAAGTGGGACAGGTGGCACTTCGGATCTCGGGAGCTCGTAAGTGG
This sequence comes from Picea engelmannii, assembly GCA_009831015.1. NCBI lineage: Eukaryota > Viridiplantae > Streptophyta > Pinopsida > Pinales > Pinaceae > Picea > Picea engelmannii. The sequence continues at coordinate 158,889 of ML783769.1, forward strand.
AAAGGTTGAGATATCGGCGTTAAAGGTCACGAGGCGCGAGGACACGAAGAGGCGAGGAGGCTGTGAGCCGTCCATTTGAAGAGGACAGGTGTCAGAGATCAAGAGATCTCGTGAACGCAGGAACTCATAGGGTGAACGCCCAAGTGTTTGGTGTTCAAAGTCGCAAGGCGCGAGTACGCGAAGCGGCGAAGTAGTGAGAGGATCAGGAGCATCCATCTGAATGGGACAGGTGGCAGAGATCTAAGGATCTCGCAAACTCGGGAGCTCGCAGGGTGAGAGCCCAAGCATTGGGTATTCTGAGTCACGAGGACGCGAGGCGCAAGGAGGTGAATAGTTGTTGGATCCAGATCGAGGGAAGACCATTGGATCTGCACGTGGGCTCGTGCATCGGAGCCTCGTGAGAAAAGGCTTGAGAACTTGACCTCGTGAGTAGCCGAGTCGTGAGGGAATGAGGTAGCAATAGTGTGGAAGTCCCGAGAGAAGTGACGGGTGTGGATGAGTCAAGTCACACATGCGCCTCAGAGCTTCGATACCTCGGATATCAGAGGTTGGAAAACATAAGGTTTGATATCGCGAGTAGCGATGTTGCGAGTAACGAAGTCCCCCAGGGAAAATTCAGCGAGTTGACTGACATCTCAAATCTCGGGGATCCGAGAGTGTAGCGCTTGACTGTTGGACTCACAAAGTCACGAGTTCCAATCCTCCAAGGAGTTAAGGAAGGGGATCGCGAGAATGAAGAGAATCCGTGGGTAGGAAAATTCCCGAGAGGGAATTAGGAGAACCTTTGAGTTCTTCGGGTCGAGAAGAGAGGAAGGTCCTGTGTGAGCGGACGTGCCCCGCGTGGGTGGCGCATTTGTGTCAAAAGAGAACAGAGAAATTTCTCCTCTGAAATAACTACTAAAGATTGTCTAAACATCAATTATGATATGCTTCTGAAATTTACAGCCATGTTAAAGAAGGTTTGTTGTTTGAAAAGAGTTTATTGATTTCAATCTGTAATTGAAGCCTGTCGCGATCATCCATTTTCTTTTTACGTTGTCCCTGTTCCTTAAGGGAACAACTCAGAAGATGTTGCCCTGCCTTCGAAGGTCAGTCTACCAATAAACCATCTCTAGATCTTAAAAAAAGACAGTTTAAAAATATTTCTCAAGGTCTGTAATTTATTAAAATATGTCCAAAATATCATAATTTTCAGTGTCACCCCACTCAATTATATATCTTTAAAAACCAAATAAATCATTAAAGAGCTGTGGGAAGTTCTTGTAAACCCGCCGGGATATTGAACAGGTCTACTGGCAGCGAGTAAATGCATGCATGACGCCAAGACAACTTCGTCGAGGTACTGAACAGGCCCACTGGCAGCGAAGCAATGTCGGGTATATGAAAATTTTCGGATATGGAATCTCTTGACCTTAAATGTCCTTCGTTCTGATCTGGAACTTCCTCGCAGGATATAGATATTGGAGTGGGTTAAATGGAAACCCTATCGAGGCTATGGATGCCTGCTGGCAGCAGTGGCTCTATCAACAATATTGGAGATTTTAACCTTAATATCGTGACTCGCTTTCATTTAGATTATCATCATTTTTCATCTTTTAAATAACAAGCAATCTAAAACTGAATTTTTTTATGATTGATGATGATGTTCAAACAACTTTCTGGTTGTTTTCGAGTTGGGTTTATTCTCATTATCCTAATCTGGACTTTGTCGTTTGGAAGAGATAACTGCTTCTACCAGTGTGTCACCATTGTTGGCAGCCATTTTCATTTCTATCTTTTTTACAAGCTGCCTACACAAGGGTTTTGAAACCTCAATACTCGTCGCAATTCTTTATCTTTCACTTTTTCATACTGGCGTTTCGTTTTCATTTTCACGACTGCAAGCGTGAAAAACTACAGTTGGAATTCATGTTGATTGCATTAAAATGATCATTTGGTTTATCATGAAACTACTTGAACCTGGTTACCACTCCTTGGTCTCAAACACGCCTTGATTTCATATGTACCAAACCACCACTCACTTTGCATTTGACTATTGTTAATATGGTTTTGATTTATAAATTCGTTGATGCAATGGTTATTTGATATTTTGGTGTCTTTGATCAAATCGGTGATGCAATGTTTTTATTGAACACATTAACTTTTGGTCAAATCATGGTTCATTTGACATGTTGGTGTCTTTGTTGTAATCGTTAATGGTTTATTCGACATATTGGTGTTTCTTTTAAATCGTGCAATTGCCATTGTTTATTTAACATTCGGATCGATTTTTGGTTATGTATTTCATGGTTTTCAATGGTTATGTGATAATCCATTCAACATGTTGTTTGCAATGCTTTTGATATACACTATTGTGGTTTGAATGAAACATTTTACCAAGGCGCATTCGATTGTACAATTGATATGATTTGTTTGCATGGCCTCGAATTAATCCACCATCCTCGCATGCATAAGCATTAACGTTTTGCCTTGCATTTTGGGCTGCCTCTGCTTGTTTTGGGGAAGCTGCGGGAAAATGGTGTTGTGTCTACCATGTCAAACCCTCTCGCCGATTACCCCGTTGATTTTGTGTTGCTAGTCATGGCCCCTGTAGTGAAAATTGAACCCCATGGTGTCCAGACTCTGTTATTGTTTGATAGTGCCAAAGAAGATTGCTTAGGCTAACCCCGTAATTGCCTCCCAGAGACACGTTTTTGCATGAGCGTTTCTGAGAAAATGGTTTTGAATTAGATCAAACCCTTGAAACCCCAGAACCGAAATTAGCCCCTTTACCTTCTTCGTGGGCGGTTTTCTCTGAAATTGGGTTATTACAGAGATATAGCTCGTCCTTTAGAGGTAAAATCTCATATTTTCTCTGTGGCTGAAAGGTGCATTTTGGTCTGTTTGCATTTGCTGAAATGTTTATTACTTCTCCAGGCCTGTGCCTCAGAACCCCTCTCACTCGTCTTGCCATTCCCCCTCCTACACTCTTTCCCCCTGTTGAACCCTTGATCAATCCAAATATTTTCAAGCAGCCTGTCAACAGGCTCTGTTGTCTTTAAAAATATGGAGGCAACCACTACCATTGTTAATTCAAATATAGCTTGATCGAATCGAATCCCTGAAACCAAGGTATGGTATTTCAACAATGATTTTAGAATGATTTTGTTTTCTTTGAATTAGTATAAAGGATTTGTTTGATAAATTGCATATATTTATGTTATGATTGAATTGATATAATACGGTTATGTTTGTAAATAATAACTAGCTACAGAATCGTGAGATTCTGTAGCTAGTTATGAAAATATGAATTGTTTTGATTTTACAGCGAAAATACAATCTGAATAGCATGTATTTTTGTGCATTTACAGGTACACACGAATTTTAAAGGAAATTGGATCAACTGTGGCATCTTTGAACATGCTTTTTCTTTACATACTTTTGGATTGGGTTGTTAGTTTTAGATAGGAACAGGAATTTGGGAGATTGTTCCCATATTTTTTGCAAACAGTTTTGATAATTTCCACAAGGAATGTTTTCATCATGTGGCCTTTATATACCTATTATTTTTTGTAAACAAATCGTCGTTGCTTGGAGGCAGAGACTATGGATTGATGATTCAGACTGGAATGAAAGTGGATGTTTGTACGGCTTTAGCTTTCAATATATCATACTTTTATTTCAAGTTTTGTTCATTTCAATTTGTAATCAAATTATTGACTACTTTAGATATCAAAATTTGTTACAGGTTGATGTGATGCGATTTAAATTGTGTCCATATTTGATGTCTTTCATTTTACATTACAACAATAATCCTGTTTTAATTTAATGAACAGAAGGTTAATCTTCTTTGTTAAATGAGAAGTTATGTACAAATCTTTGCAGTGGGATTTATCTTAATGTGATTATTTGTAAACTATAAAATTGTTGTTGCTGCATCCTTTACCTGTTCTGTCATTAGCATTCAAGAGCGTTGTTGCTTCGTGTTTACGCAAAGTATTGGAAAATTTGGTGCGGGTTTGCCTCATCAAACAGTGAACGCAGATGCATATGTACAGGACAAGTAATTTCAGGTCAGTTTGTTATTTGCATTTTAATAGTCAATTAATATGAGAATTCTCTGTAGTTTAGATAGATATACAATACAGATTACTATTTTTATTACTTAGTTAGATAGTTGTTGTTTCATTTCTTTTTCATAAAAGTTATAAAAATCCAAAAATACTAACTTTGTTGTCATAAGACAATTCACATATGATTTTGCAGATTTCGATCAAAATTTGTATTTTGTAAATACTGTATAGGTAACAGAGATACAATATATCAATACACTGTACATTTAATAAGTAGGATTATTATTTATTTAATATTAATTAGCGAACTGTGAATATATATCAGACCTATATATAGTTTGCAGCATTTGTTTTTCACTTAGATTAGTTTCTTTAGCTTAGTTTTTCTTTCATTTTCCTAGGACTTAGATCGGCCAACGGAGCCGCTAACCCCATCGGAGTGGATTAATCCAAACTTCTTGGGTTATTTAGACAACCCTGAACTAGATCCACCCCTCCAGTTGACGAGCGGTCAATTTCACACGTCAACACTACCATAGAGGACTTCAAAGGGGATCATCTTCAAGGATTCCATATAACCGTTGTTGTAGGAAAATTATACCAATGGTAGGTATTCTTCCCACTTCTTAGGTTGTACATGCATCCTTAGCATGTCCTCTACTATTTGGTTCACTCTTTCTGTCTGTCCATCAGTTTGGGGGTGATAAGTTGTGCTAAATAACAATTTTGTATCCAAACCGACCATTAGGGATTTCCAAAAGTTCGAAGTAAACTTGGTATCTCAGTCAGATACAATTTCCTTGGGCATGCCATATAGTCTAAATATCTCCTTCATGAATATGTTGGCAATATCTATGGCTTTGCAAGTTGATTTGATAGGAATGAAATGAGCAGACTTACTCAGTTTGTCCACCACGACCATGATGGCATCATTTTGCTTGGTTGACTTTGGTAATCCGGTGATGAAATCCATGGAGATGGTTTCCCATTTCCATTCTAGGATTAGTAGGAATGTAATAATCTTGTTGGATGTTGGTGCTCTGCCTTAACTTGTTGAAATTCTAGGCACTTAGCTAGATAGTTATCTATGTCTTCCTTCAACCTGTGCCAATAGAATTGTTTCCTAGTGGTCGTGATCATCTTCTGATATCCTGGGTGACCAGTATATGGTCTCTTATGTAGTTCAACCATTATGAACCTCTTCAAGTCATCACAGTTTGGAATATACAATATGTTTATGTAAGTCAGCATCCATTCCTCTAGCATCTGGTAGCCTTCATACTTCATCCCTGTAGACTCTTGTCTTAGGTATGAGGTCACAATCCTAAAGAATGCATCTGTCTCTTATGCATTTCTGACTCTTTCCCTAGCATTAGTTTCACAGCTTCTTACTGCTGCCAGATGAATTGTTTTTATACTTCTGTTAAGGGCATCATCCACCCTATTTACCTTTCCTTTGATGTGTTTTATTTCGAAATCAAAATCACTAAGAAGATCCATCCACCTAGCTTGTCTGGCATTGAGCTTTGGTTGATTAAGTTAGTGCCTCAATCCACAATGGTCTGTCATAAGCACAAATCTCCCTCCCAGGATGTAGTGCCTCCACATTTTTAAATCATGTATGATGGAAGCCAACTCTAGGTCATGGGTCACATAATTGATCTCATGCTCATTTAATTTCTGGGACGCGTAGGAAATTACACGTCCCTCTTGCATAAGGAATCCTCTAAGTCCTTCCTTGCAATCATTTGTACACACGAGGAAATCATTATCCGAGTCTACAATCTTTAGCACGGGTGCATGGGTCAGGAGGTATTTCAGTTCCTGAAATCTTTCTTCACATTTTGATGTCCAAATGAATTTGATACCCTTTTTCTGAAGGGCGATGATTGGATAGCTAATCTTGGAAAATCCTTTTATGAACCTTCTATAGTATCTTGCTAGGCCCATGAAGGATCTGATATCTAATACATCCTTCAAGGTAGGCTATTCCATAATAGATATGATCTTATCGGGGTCCACTGCCACCCCTTCCTTAGAAATGACATGGCCTAACTAATGGACTTGCTTTTGAAAGAAGTCTCACTTGCTAAACTTAGCATAGAGTTGATGCTCTCTTAGTACTTGAAGTAAGAGTCTAAGATGTTCTTCGTGCTCCTCCCTGATCTTGGAGTATATTAGAATATCATCAATGAAAACCAATACAAATTTGTCCAGAAGTTTGTTGAGTACATTATTCATCAAGCACATAAAAGTGGTGGGGGCATTGGTTAACCCAAATGGCACCACCATGAATTCATAGTGACCATACCTCATTCTGAAGGATATTTTGTGGATGTCTTCATCCTTAATCCGTACTTGGTGGTATCCAAACCTAAGTCGATCTTCAAGAATATGGAAGCACCTCCCAATTGGTCGAACAAGTCATCGATTCTTAGTAAGGGGTACTTGTTCTTTATGGTTGTCTTATTGATTTGTCTATAATATATGCACAATTGGAGTGTGCCATATTTCTTTTTCACAAACAAGATGGGTGTTGTTGGCACAGGGGTAGACCCAGGGATCAACACTACAACAGCACACCAACAAAACCCTAACTACCGGCCCTTTTGGCAACACCTACGAAGAAGATGAAGTCTCACCTGAGGTAGAGGCAAGGGTGATTGCAGGACTCAGGTGTCTGCAACCTTAGCTGGGATCCAGATCTGTGATTACACACTTAACAAAGAACTTACCATCAATAGTTCACCTAGAATTAACCCTTATCTCACTCTGCGGATAACATAGAGCATTGCAGTATATACTTAGATCTAAGATGATTCAGCACTTAGAAGCATACAACAGACAGGATCTGGTAGACCAAGCACTTAGCAACTTCATACACATCAAATTTATCATCTATACACATATAATAAGCACAAAGCATAAGTAAATCTATATAAACATGTCATATCACTTAGCAAGAGAGGGAAAACATATGTAAGTAAAAACACAAAGCATGACACACAGATTTATGTGGTTCGCCCCCACCCTGGGGCTACGTCCACCAACTCTTCTTCTCTATTATTGTTGGCCAATCAGTTACAAGAACAGAGCCTCAAAACCTACTCCGTCCAAGAAAGGATATATCCGCAGCTTGCTAGATCCTCCTTCCTCGAGTAGCTCTAAGCATAAAACCTTCTTACAATTTGTGCACTCAGCACTTACAATACTTGCACTCAGCTCTGCAAGTATATCACACAAATCAGCTCTTAGCACTAAGCCACTTCTCAAGTGTCCTCAAAAAGGTTCCTTCTTACATAGCCTAGAATTCTACTTATACATTACAAAAAGGGGTCTAAACATGGGTAAACCCATGGGCCGACATCCCGGTCCCATTACATTATCCCCCAAAACCCACAAAGGACCCAAAAATGGGGTCTAGCTTCCACGATCTCCGATTCACCTCGCGCTCCATCTTTGACAGACTGTCGAAGTCCCAAAAATGGTCAAATATGACCAAGTGTTCCTCAAAACTTGGTCAAGGGCCAACAAGCCCCCAACACTCACCTAAGACTCGTCCTGAGTCACTCAGGTCTGGGTAACTTTGCCTCAAAGGTATCGATCTTGGCTCGAGCTGCTTCGACCTGTCTCTGTGCTACTGCTTATTTCTCAGCAAATTCCTGAATAACCACTTTGTTGATAGGTCCTTCCAGTTGTTGCTCGACTGTAACAACTACTTGTTCTAGTATTGTTCCTTGGCCTTCAATTTCTTCAAACAGTAGATAGGTCACCTCCTGGCTCGGTTGGAGTTTTTTGGTGACTTCCATCACTCTGTTATGAATGCTAAGAATGAGTTATTGGGTGGTGCATTGTTACTGGGATCTCTTCATCCTCTCGATGGGTGATAGGATCTTGAGTTGCACCTGTACTGTATCTGCGTGTTGCTTTGCTTCCTGAAGTTGGGACTCCAATTTCTTCAACTCCGGGTCTTCGGATAGTTGTTCATATACCTGCGCACTTCTGTTGCTTAACTGTTATCATTCGAAAAAAAGTGTTTAAATCCTCTCGATTGCACTCTGAGCATTCAATTATCGTTGTTCGTGCACTTCTTGCGGGGTACTTGGTATAGTTTGAAGCTCTAATTCCACAACCCTTTGCTGAAGCTACTGAATAACTTCAGCAAGCTTCATCACTTGACATTCGAAGGGTTCTTCTCTCTTTTGTTCTAAGCCAGTGACGGAGAAGAATGCTCGGTTAACTACGTCTTCCATCCCAATCTGCTTCGTGAGCAGTTTCTCTTTCTCCTTTTGGATCTTCGCTCTATCTTCTTCAAATTTTGCTTGGACAACATCCTTCTCTTGTTGCATGGCTCGGTGTTGTTCTATGATTTCCTCTTGTACTTTCTTTAAGGCTTGAGTAACCTATGCTTTTTCTTCCTTTGCGTGTCGAATGCGTACTTTGACTGTATCAGTAATCTTGTGGAGTTGAACTGATTCTTCTCCCACTTCTATTGTTCCTTCTGGCAAAGATGCAATAGAGATTACGCGGCTAGACTGGAGTGCCTGTTGCACTTCTTGAAGCCAAATTTCAATCTTGTTATATATCTACTCCTTCTCTACTTCTTTCTTTTTTGTTATCTCTTCTATGGCTTCATTCATAGTTATGAGGAGGAAACTGAAGTCATCCGGAGTGAGCGTGGTCTGCAACTTAGTTACGATTGCTTTCAATTTCTTCTTGGAGGGAGACTTCGGAGGTGACCCTTTTCTCTTATTTATAACTTCAACTTCATCTTTCGGTCTCTGTGCGGCTTCCTCTAGGTCTTTGCCATTACCTCTTTGATATGGTGTGACGGAAGTCATCCTTACAGATCTGGTATCTACATCATGAACCTCTTCAAGCTTCTTTGTCTTCTTTGTCTTACTGGGTCCAGGTGTTTCCTGTGCATCTTCTTCGTTGTTGATGTATGAAATGTCCACTGGATCTGCTGCAACAAGGAGGTCCGTCGACCATTCCTTGGTGATCTCTTCTAGGTCTTCTTCTGTCAGCTTATAATAGGAATGAAGTTGTTCCTGGTGCTCATTGGCACGTGGAGTTAGGTATATAAAGTGATGGTCCACGCTAAAATTTATCATAGGTCGAAACCTTTGTAAAGTGTTAGGGGTTATGCGAGGTTCACCCCCTATGGATTCTTTCAATTGGTTATAGTACATGTGGAAAACGACATTCGATTTCCATTTCTTGTTCATGTCAGTCGAGTACCACAATGTACTGAACTCCATGGCTAGTGTGGCTCAAAGGGGTCGAAGTCCGGGAAGGTTGTGCCTTCCGATAGCTCCCATGCAACAAAAGAGATCAATATTACAAGCCAGCTAAAATGGAATTCATGCCCATGATCCTGGGCTTCTCTACAGTCAATCTCTAGCTGGTTTACCAGCTACTTCGCCCAGTTCATCTATAGTCCCTCTATGCATCTTCCTGCGAGGTCAACTATGAAGCTTGATACTTGTTTAGGTCGATTCTTACATACCAGCTTCCCTGCAATCAGTTTACATGCGAGGTGCATTGCACCACTTTCGATAGAGGCTACCTTGTAGCCTCACGCGCCCTTCTCAACATTGCCATAAGCTTCTTTAATCTTTTGTGAAAGAGTGTGGTTCGCGGTCTTTCTAGGGTGGTAATATTCGGGATCAGGGCCCTGCATGCTAAGCCTGGTGATCCTATTGATCATCGCCAGATCAATAGTTATGCGACAATTTAACCATAGGTATCCTCTGTGGTAACTTGTTAGCAACAATTTTACACAAGAATTCACCTCCTGGTGTCTGTCGAAGTGTGGTATTTCCATAACGTTGAGCAAAGTAGATTGCGTGAGGTTCATCGTCCATTGTTGAGGGATGATCTTTGAATTATTGCCCTTATTTATTTTCAAGTACTTATACAAGGCGATCATGTTGTAAACCTTACGATCCCCAAGGTTGAAATCGCAAAACTTCAACGATGTAACCTTGTCTTGATCTGCGCAGTAAGTGCATACTCCTTTTGGTAGATATGCAATGACTAGGGTGTAGTCAAAGTCTCTAGGGACATTATCCCTGTTAATCACACGCTTAGAGGGGGTATGTAAGTTGGTAGGATGGATGGCACTAACTTCGTGTTGGCTATGTCATCTTTATGCTTAGTTCTCATTTTCGCGTCATCTCAAGATGTTCCTTCTCGAGCAGTCGACGGGGATGCTTTCACTCCTCTCGTCGATGACCCTTGGACTCTGGTGGACATTCCTCTTTCTGACATGACTCTCTCAGTCATTAAATCGAGAAGGACCTCTGTGACGGATTCCTCAACTGCGGTGATCTCGTCGAACATATGCACTCGGAAAATATAATCGGGGCATGATGATCTCAGATATTGCACTAGGATGAACAATCTGCTTGCAATGATCACTGTATACAATCACTAGTTTTGTGGTCTTCAAATTTTCAGTTGGCAAAAGTGTTCTTCGGGCACAGCGTGACGAGTTAAATAGGAAATTCGCCAACGGTCTGCTTGAAACGAGTATAAATCTTCCTTAATCATAGATCTGTCCATTATGGTGAGGTCCAATGGTCTGGTGGTGATCCTTTAATGTTTTTCTATCCGTTCGGGGTGGAAGTCGAAGTGCTAGATTGCTTCGCCACAGTAAAGTGGCATATGTCATTGTTCTGATATCTCAGGGAAGTTCAATTCCTGTGATTTTTTCTTCTGCAATGTTCCATCTGGGATCTCTTGTAACTTTTCAATCTTCGCCTTTTTCTTAATTAATTTTCTAGCCTTCTTTCCGGTAGTCTTCAACTCCGTCAGTGTTTTCCCGTTTTGATCCCTATCTTCTCTCGTAATAGTCACTTCGCACTGCTGAGATTATTTCTTCAGATTTGAGGGTAATACTCCTTCAACATATGGATTAGGTATTTCAGTCTTTTTTGGTTTCTATAATTCTCTTATAGCTTCGACGTCCAAGTCCCTGGTGTCCAATATCTTATATTTGTTCTCTTGTTCTTCCATCAAGTAGGCAATCCTTCTAGTCATAAATTCCATGAGTTCTTGCTTCTTCTGTTCTAGGGCTTCCTTTTCTTCTTTTCTTCGAATCTGGTCTTTTTCAATCCAGATATTTCCTAAAAAAGTTGGAAATGGGGCACGGTCCTCAATAAATTTAATAACTTCGAATTATTCCTCTGAAGAATCTCCATGGGTACTCCTCGCTATCTGGGTAATCCGTCCACATAGGGTTACCATTTTTCCTTTAAACAACCTTATTTCTCCTAGTGAAGGAACCATAGCAGGCCTTCCTAGTGTTTCCCAAGTGCTTTCTATCATAATGTTCATCTGTGTTTCCTCATCCAGAGCACAGTCAATGTTGAAGTCTCTTATTCTTACTTCGATTTTCTCCTTTTCTTTGAAGATCTCTGACAAACTGACATCTTTATGTTCATTTAGGGTTTCTTTCATTTTCAGTAACATAATCTTTGATTCTTTCTGGGGTTCTTCCATAATCTTAGTCTCTTTATCTCCTTCAGGTTTTGCTTGCTCCATGTTCATCTTTTCAAGTCTAGCAATCATTCTAGGGCAATCCAGTACTTCATGTTCCATAGCCTTACAACAAATACAACTAGGTTTTCTCCCAGGGCATTCCTTAGCAAGATGTAATGGTCTTATGCAACTATAACAAAGAGTTAATCCTCTCTTTCTCTTCAATGATCCCCAACTTTTCATGTACTGAGCGCTAGGATCATAATGGCTAGCCTGCAAAAATTTATTTCTAGGATCCTGCATCCACTCGTTAGTCCAAACATTATTTCTATGCATAGGTATAACATATCTTTCATTATTCTTATCAGATCTATTCATATCAAACGTTCTTTCATCTAACAATGCCATAGTTTTCAAGCTAGAAAAAAATATATCAAGCATACCTAAATTCATGCTTCAAAAACACAAATTTCCACTTATTGAGCACAAAGCTTCCAGATCTAAAACTTTTCACTATTCTTACCTTTATCAGAGCACAAAGCTTACATATCTTACCTCTTTTCTCTATATCTGGCTTCTTTTCTTCAGCACAAAGCTTTGTAGGTCAAGTAGAGTACTATGAATCAGAGCAACAGATCTACACACAAAGTTTCCACAAGTTCAGGATGAATCTTTGCACAAAGCTTCTTCTTCCTTAGTTCCCAGCAATCACAGTTTCAGGTCCCGACCACAGAACCATTTGTTGGCACAGGGACAAACCTAGGGTTCAACACTACAATAGTGCACCAACAAAACCCTAACTATCGACCCTTTCAGCAACACCTTCGAAGCAGATGAAGTATTACCTGAGGTAGAGGTAGGGGTGATTGCAGGACTCAGGTGTCTGCAACCTTAGCTGGGATCCAGGTCTGTGATTACACACTTAACAAAGCACTTACCATCAATAGTTCACCTAGAATTAACCCTTATCTCACTCGGCAGATAACACAGAGCATTGCAATATATACTTAGATCTAAGATGATTCAGCACTTAGCAGCATACAACAGACCAGATCTGGTAGACCAGTCACTTAGAAACTTCATACACATCAAATCTATCATCTATACACATCTAATAATCACAAAGCATAAGTAAATCTATCTAAAAATTTCATAGCACTTATCAAGAGAGGGAAAACATATGTAAGTAATAGCACAAAGCATGACACACAGATTTATGTGGTTCACCCCCACCTTGGGGCTACGTCCACCAACTCTTCTTCTCTATTACTGTTGGCCAATCGGTTACAAGCACAGAGCCTCAAAACCTACTCCGCGCAGGACAAGAGATCTGCACATCTCACTAGATCCTCCTTCCCCGAGTATCTCTAAGCATAAAACCTTCTTACAATCCATGCACTCAACACTTACGATACTTGCACTCAGCTCTACAAGTATATCACACAAATCATCTCTTAGCACTAAGCCACTTCTCAAGTGTCCTCAAAAAGGTTCCTTCTTACATAGCCTAGACTTCTACTTATACATTACAAAAAGGGGCCTAAACATGGGTTAACCCATGGGCTGACATCCTGGTCTCGTTACATTATCCCCAAAAACCCACAAAGGACCCAAAAAGGGGGTCTAGCTTCCACGATATCTGATTCGCCTCGCGCTCCATCTTTGCCAGGTTGTCAAAGTCCCAAAAATGGTCAAATATGACCAAGTGTTCCTCAAAACTTGGACAAGGGCCAACAGGCTCTCCCCATCGGGATACACTGGGTTGGATGTAGCCTTTGTCCATCATCTCCTTTAGTTGTAGCTTGAGCTCAACCAGATCTGGCGTGCTCATCCTATATGGCGTTCTATATGTTGGTACCACTCCCGGTGTAAGTTCTATCGAGAAGTCGATATCCCTTTTTGGAGGTAGAACTAGTACTTCTTTTGGGAACACGTCCTTGTATTCTCTTAATATGGGGTGGTCATCTAGGTTTGGTTTGTCATCCTCAAAAAATTCCAACACCTGTATGACATATAAGGAGAACCCTTTTCTGCAATACTTTTTCATTTGAAGGGTTGATATTTGCCTCACTAAGATAGGCTTATGATCCCTTGGAGGGTTGTCTTTCTCTCTTATTCATTTACACATTATAAAGTTTTATGATAACAATCCAATTTAGTTTTGTAAGTATCCAATCGACAAGTCATAAGATCCCAGGGGAAGTACTTTAAGGGTTTCTTTGGTGGGAAATCCACCCATGATGAGTTGATAGGATGGTATGACCTCTGCCACTTTTCTTTTGGTCCCAATGACTAATTGCACCAAACATGGCTTAACATGTTTAATTGGTTCCAGTTTACACTTATCAGCAGTCTGAGGGGCCACATAACTCAAATTAGAACCTGGGTCAATTAAAATGGAAACTAGTTGGTTGGCGATCATACCTTCCATCTCCACTACTGAATCTTGATGGTCGGCTTGATTATTGTCCAAGGTTGCATAGATTCCTGGAATGCTCCTAGCCACATCATTGACGGTGATAGCTTCTTGGATATTGTAGACTCTCTTACTGTTATTTTGTCGGTGTGGGCAGTCCCTCAAATTATGATCCTCTCCACAACCCCAACATTTTAAGGGTTCTTTCTTTAGGTTATCAGTCTTTGTTGGGATTGTCTTAAAAGGTTTATTTCCACTTTGAGAGGGAAAAAAAATTTGATATACACTTCTAGTATGAAGTCTCCTTCTAGAATATTTTTCATAGTTCTTAAATCTTGAGGATTTAAACCCCTTCTTCTGGAATCTCGAGCTACTCCTCTTTTTCCAGTCCTCATGAGGTCTGGTATTACTCCCAAACTATTCATAACAATACCTCACCTACTGGATAGCTTCTTATAAGGTCTTTGGTTCATCGAACTCAATCCTATCCCGATAGTTCTAAGGCAACCCACTAATGAACCGTTGCATTTTTTTATTTTTCATCTTTTATGTTGCGTACATACCTCAGTAGTTCAAGGAATTTGTTGACAAATTCATCTATTTTGAGTTGCCCCAGCCTGAGCTCATAGAATTCCTTAGTCTTCCCATCCATGTATTTCTCTGACAGATACTATTTCCTGAAGTATTTCTCAAACTGTTTCCATGACAAGTCCTTCTCATGGACTCCTTTTACATTCCTAAGCTCTTCCCACCAAATGGAAGCCTTTCCATTAAGGTTAAAGAAGGTTAATCAAGCCTTCAAGTTTTCAGAGTAGTCATGGACTCTGAAGTATTTATTTAGACCAAGCAGCCAAGCTTCAGCCTCTTCTCCCTTCTTAATCTCTCCATTGAAAGAGAGTGGTTTGGCTTTCTTGAATTCTTCAAGATCATGATTTTTGGAACGCTTCTTCTTATTTCCATTCCTCTGAGAACGTGAGTTTTCTCTACTACTAGAAGATTCCTTGGAGTTGTCAACTTCATTTCCAGAGGAATCTACCGATGTGTGTCCCCTGCCTCCAGGTTGGACCTTCTTCACAGTACTTTTCCCAGTGGGGTCACTTATGGAGTCATGTTTTCGAATCTCATGTGGACTCTGACTTCTCTTCTTGTGTCTTCGGTCCACATGACTGGTTGTGGTTTCATGTTGTAGTTTCCTCTGTATGTCGAATAAGATCTGTAGCAAGATTGCGTTAATTTGTGTTTTTTTCTCTTGATCCTTTATCAATATCTCATTTTCAGCCTTGAAACTTTGTAACTCGGCCCTGAGGCTTCTTACAGTTTCAGCCAGATCCATAGGGGTTTCCACCTCTCTCCTTTCGTCAGATTCTTCGTCTCTGTTGTGGGAGACATCCCCCACTTCATGACATGTGACCATCCTTTAGTCTTGAAGTTTTCCCATGATTTACTAACTGCTCGAGTGTTGAAAAAAAAACTTATTGTTAACTAATAGTCTATTAGTTCATGAAAAATACACGGTTCAATTTATTAAATGCACACACACAATAGAAAGTTTCATTCTTTTATTTAATAACATTTTTAACCAGACTTTAAGAAAGAGGTAAGGTAGAGTGTCACTCTTTTAAAAGTACTCCAAATAGATTTTTTAAGAAACTCATCCATGAGCCCAAGCAGGCCAAGTGTCGTAACCATGCTCTGATACCAATTTGTAACACACCCACGACAGGGCTAAAAAAAAAAAAAAATCGTCTTGTTTACAGGAACAAATCCTCTCTCTCTACGGGTTCTAGTTGGGACAGTCGGGGAACCAGCTTCGCCTTCTAGTCAAGGATCTCTGATTTCTGGAGCCTAATGACTCTCTAAGATATTGATGGTCTCGTTCTATAATCAAACATAGAACCTTATGAATACCTAGTGTAGGGCTAAGGGTACCCACGACCTTTGTCTGCACACTTCCAAAATGTAGAATTTCAGGTGCTATCTCCTTTTTTCATTAACCCCCTCCTCCATATGTCCCGGGGCTATGACCTATTGGAGAATATGTGATTGTGGGCATGTCCAAGGGTGGTTTTAAACCAACCCACTTTTTGCCACGCAATTTACTACAGAACGCCACGTATGCCTTTGGCAATACTGTGGTTTCAATTGTGGCCCGCTCAAGGACGATTAAGACCCGACCATGTTATGGCCCCACAATGCTACGGGATCATCGATCTCGCGATCTTGACGATATTGTCTGAACTGATGGTTCATATATGTGCCTTTAAAATCTACGAACCATATCTTCCCCTCTTAAATCAATAGTCGAGATCACCTTCATGATTCTGGACTTCGGGGTTTTGACCTTTCCACTCGGATCAATGGTCCTGCGGCCCTCTTCTCGATTGATGGTCGAGATCTCCTCTGGGTCTTCAGACTTCTGAGATCTCAAATCTCAAACCAAATCTCTTTTCCAAATGGATTTTATCCGAAGGTTGGGATCCACTGACGCGTTTCCTCCTGATCTGACAATCAAGGATTACTTTAGGTCTCTACCCGAAACTCACAGATCTACGCCACATCTCCCTTGATCTGATGGCTCTGAATCACTTCAGGACTTTACCCGGAGTTCATAGATTCACGCCACGTCTCCCTTGATCCGACGTCTCTGAATCACTATGGATCTCGGGTCTTTGCGAGACTTTGCCCATGCGATCTAGCACCAGGTGTAAGCTTCCTCCACGCGACTATTGGTTGTGACCGCATGCCTTACCTAAAGGTGTTTCATGATTTTGTGTGTCAGGTCTTTGCATGTGAGTTAGCTCTACTCTCCCAACCTCTGAAATCCCAACAAAGGTCTAGCGCATGCTATCTCCTCCCTTATCCTTCAACCATATGACCTCCAACCAAACCCTGGGCCCACCTCCGAGCACGTCGCGATTTCACATATCGGGACTTGTGAACAACTGCCTCCTTTGAACCTCCAACTGTCGATTTCTCGATATCCTGCATTCTCCCTGGACATTCAATGGTCCATGTTCTCTCCTTGATCGACGACTATGATCAAATCACGAACTCAAATTTCATAATTCCTCGCGACTCTGCCCTTTGACCTTCCCACTCTGCGAGTCAGCAAAATGTTGATCTCTCACCACGTTTCCCTTCCGATGGACGGTCCCGATTGTTATCACTAAAATCGCATATGCACATGGTTACAGGAATCCATCATCTCCAAATAGCTATTAGTTCACCCATGGACCAAAATTACCAAAAAATGCATCTCCAAAAGGTCCAAAACTATACAACTGCTTATAAAATCAGAATGCGCTATGACTATAAAGGGCACGCGTGCACATGCACCATCAAGAAACGTAGGAAAAGAGTACATGCACATGATGCACGAATGTGGATGCTAAAAGTTGTGCACATCTGAGAACGGCGCATTTATGATGTTGGTCGGCCTCCCACCCACTTCTGGTTCAGCTTCCAAGTCAATTTGACATCCAAATCTCGGCTGAATCCGGCTGGGTGGCTAGTAAAAGACCTAAGGATACCCTAAAGGGCCCCTTGTTCACACTCAAAGTTGGTTTAATAATGCCTCAAAGTTATGCTATAAAAAAAGGCCATGAGTGTACTACATTTTCAAGGAATTCATTTGCAAGGTTATGTTGCTGCTATTCTCTTGGGGAATCCTCTTTTCTCATCAAGAGCATACTAGCACCATTCCATTTGGGCAATTCACATCACCTTTTGAGTGGATTTTCTTGGGATTATTTCACCATTTATTTAAAGTTTTCAAGTTGTAAGAAGAGCTAAATCTTGGGGGTCCAAGAGCCCTCCCTTGGAGGAAGAAGGGACCCAAAGTCCCCCTTTCTCTTTGGTGTTTTATTTTCACTAATACAATCCTTTCCATTGGTGACATGAGTCTTGTTTGTCTCTTATTCTTATGTCCTTATGCACTCTAGTTTAGTTGTTTTATCATTCCTAGTTTAATTCTTAGTTTAGTCTTTTATGTTTTATTCTTCTAACCCTTTCCTTTACTGTTGTCTTGCTTAGCTAACCCAACTAAGCTTGTACGCACCTTTGTTTTGCTCATCTAGGTGACAAAAGAGGTGCAACAGATTAGCGACTCCGTTGGAGAAAGGTATCAATTTCCTACCCCATTTGGGTTATTTTAGATCTTATTTTTGTTTATTTAACCTGCAAGTACCATAACCAGCCCAAGTCGACCTGCAAAACATCAAATTCAAAGCTGAGTTGAGAGAATTCCATCCGAAATTTTCTTCACAACCGTGTGACAGTTGTGCGCGGGTTTATTGGCCCACAGTCGCACATCGTGTGCACGTGCGCCAAAATCATTTTATTACTCAGCACCTTCTGCGCACCTGCACTCAAAATTATTTTTCAGTTCATGTGTTGGCGCTCAGAGTGCCTCTGTCTAGTCTGAGACCCACACACGTGCAGAAAAATACACATTGTAAGATTTTTTTATGATATGTTGAAGGCCCATAGCCTTCTTAAAGGTGATTCCATGCATGTTGTAATCTGCACCACACTTACCTTCCCTCTCATATAAAGGGATTAGTCAAAACAGATAGGCACTTAGGGGTTTTAAATCATTATTTTTCCTCTTTTTGCTTTTATTTCGCCATATGGATGGCTTGTTTTGACTAAAAAATAAGTTGGAATCATTCTAAATCACATATAAAACTTGCATTGGGACTAGAAATTGGATATCAATCATTGAGTATGCTCTTCTCTCGCGCTCCAAAGAGATCTTGAGAATCAGAAAAAGATTGAGAGAAAATTTCATCTCCCTTAAAAAGACAAAATCTTTATGAGAGGACAACAGTCCCCTCGGGACTCCTCTTAGTTTATTTTTCAAACAAATCTCGGAATTGTAATGGGCCCATACAGGCCCACATGCTACAAAGATAGGATAGTGTTGAAATTTACTTTCTTATATTAAATCATTAGGGAAGTTTAAAGGTTTTGTAATGGGCCCATACATGCCCACATGTTCACAATCTAGGATAATTTCAAAGCTTTCTTAGATTAAATCGCATTAGGGATTTAAAGGAATAGTAAAGGACCCACATGTCCACATGCTAGCTTCCTAGGAAATTTTGAATTCCGCAAGGTTTTACCAATAACATTTAGTTAATTAGGTAATCAAAGACTTGTAAGGACCAAGCGAAGTCCACATGCAGTAAGGTGACACCTAATTCATTAAAAAATTGACACACTTTCACTCATTCACACACAAAAATCACTTCTCACTCACATAGTTTTCATCTCGAAACGTGGAGGTTGAAGTAAGTTTTCTCCAAAAGGGATTCCGAAACACCCCACCCTTTTCTTGATGAAACTATCCACTCCCACTTAATTTCAACGAGATTGGCTCACACCCCCAATCTCTCAAACAACCACATCTAAATTTTTTCTAAAAACTCACTAAGTTTTCATCCACAGAAGGTGCCAAAAGAAATATTTTAGTCTAGGTAGGATTTCGGGGATAGGCATCCAAATAACTCCCCGTTATTTGGTTCTCACATTTTTCAAAAATGGTTGTCAAATAGGGAACTGTAAATCCTCCAAGTCAAGTGTTCCTAACACCATAAGGCACCCCGTGAAGGTTTTAAGGCCGAGGTCTGGTTGTTCCATGCATCCCCCTTTGAGGCACCCACCTCTTGGATGGGATCCAACCCTTGACCCATTTCTTAGGCCGAAAATCTAAATGTCGCACTTTGACCGAGGTAACTAGTGACCAAATTTTAGGACATCTACCCAGGTGGAAATTGTGGGCTGCAATTGCACCTTGATCGGATTTTTTGTGGCTATTGGGAATTATCGCCAGTTCTTTTGGGATATGCCCCCTCTACCCCTCATTATAACTGATTACTTCATCCTTCACTAGCTTCTCTTCCAGTGGCTTCAGATCCCACTGTCAAGTACTATTGGAAGGTCCAGTGTTATTTGAGAGGAAGGACGTTACGTATTTTTAGGACACGAGCATTTTGTTTTCTTTGTTCTCCCATGCGGACAAAATCCACCTATCCACATATATGCTTCTTTATCTAAATTGTTTTATGTATGATTCTCTTCTAATTACATATGATTGAGATATATTGTGAAGGTACAAAAATTGCATCAAATGCTCTTGTTTATTTTACTCTCACCACCATTCACACACATTCACTTAGCTAGTCGGACATCATAGGGGACCCACAGAACCCCCATCATTCCAGGCGCTTGCTAAATCTCCCTCCTATTCTAGGGGGAGTTCCTAGTCTTGCCAACTCATCAGCTCCACCTTCTCACACCCCTATGAGTGCCACTGTCTTGGGATCAGCATTGCTTGGTTCCACCTTACTTGGGTCCAATTCCCAAAGTCCACCTTCCACTCGCTCCCCTTTACACGGAAGCGAGGGACCAACTTCTTCTCAAGGGAAAAGTACAAACCCACCTAGTCCCCTCTAATGGTCAGGTACTCAGAACACTCACACTATGGATGGAATTAATCCTCTGCCACCACCCCATATGCCATATTTGGCTTCCCTCAACATACTGGATCTGACTAAACTCACCAATGATCCCATATTGCACAACCCCACATGGCCTGAAATGACTACCAAACTCCCTTCAGACATCCCCAAGTTTGAAGGAAAAGTAGGAGATGATCCTGCCAACCATATCATGACCTTTCACCTATGGTGTTCTTCAAACAACATCATGGACGATTCTGTCTGATTGAGGTTATTTCAATGAACACTCACTATCCCATTAGCCAAATGGTATGTAGAATAAAAAGCAGTGTCCCACGCGACTTTTGAATCCTTGGCCAAAGCATTTTTGACCTTCTTTCAATTACATGGTTGTCATGACAATGGCCTTGAACTAATCTCAGACTTCAAACAAACCACCTCCACACATATTGCCGACCACATCCACGAATGGCGTTGGCAACGTAGCCTCTACAAAGCTGACGCTACCCCCCAACAATGTCTCAATTGGTTCCTCAAATCACTTGTTTCCCTCCTTGCCAAAGATGTGGTCGCCACCTTCCCCCAAACTAAAGAATAATCCATTAGCAAGACCCAACAGTTCGAACTCATTTATGCCCAGTCCATATACCTATACACGGTACTCCCAGACCCCCCTAGACCCATTCCATTTGGCCAAGACAAACCTAGGATGTCTCACTCAGCAGACGGATTGATTGGTAACACTACACACCACAAACCATAGCCTCAACAACTACCCATGTATGGAACACCTCAATATTTGTCGGCATATGGAGGAATCCCTTATTATCCTCCTCCCCCTTATCAACAACCATACCATGTTGCCCTGCCTCCACCCATAAGTGGACCCCTGCCGACACCCCTAATCCAACCACCTATCCAACCAAGTTTTGGTACTCCCTCTACCTCGGCATATTCCCTAAGCACTAGTGAAAGAGCCACACCTTCCTATGTACCTTATGGATCATCGCCACAACCTAATCCATACTTTCCATTTTCTGGTCCCCCACAGCTTATGGCTCCACCACAAGGACCACCACACGTTGGGGTTAATTTTGTTCAACCTTCTCCCATTCAGCAATATCAAAATTTTGAACAACCGAACATGGAAAATCCATCCCATCAATTGAACAATGCCAGAAAGAAAGGAAAAAACCGGAACAATAATAATCCTAGACTAGGAGGAAACCAGAACCAACCCCGGCATAACCAATCTATCGGGGACAACCAAAACTAGGGGAATCAAAACCCCCAAGGGGGAAACAACAAAAAACACTAGGGAAGGAACAACAACAATATTAGGACCACCTTCCCTTGTGCCCTTTATGGTGATTTTGGTCACTATACTCACCATTTCCCCTAAATCGCTGAATTTAAACGGATGAAAGACTATGTGAATGGACCACGTCCCTCAACACTGCCTCCCCCTTTGAAGGCCCCACAACCATATGTGTAGCAGCCACCCCCAGCTGTTCTACAAAACCCCATTCCACACCGAGGGGTGATAAATACCCAACCAGACATGCATCCTACCCCACCACAGTTGGGACTGTATCCCAATACGGGCACCTCTGTCGATCACACTATCCTCCTTACCAGTGAGGAAGAATTCCTTCTACAAACTCGCAATTGTCAATACAGTGCAACCCCCGAGTCTACTCCCACCAACTAAGACACACCCCCAGTCATAACTGGACCCCCTTTGATGATTCCTCACCCTAATACTGACCCACCCCTTCATATTCCTCGCATCCCATTACGACAGAACATCCATAACCCTCAGGCTAGGGCAACTCATAATTACAGTTTGGTCGATGATTTGGCCCAATATCCTGTTGCTATGTCAGTCTAGAATTCCTTCAAACTTGTCCTACCCAATGGAAGTAATTACTTTCCTCCCTCAGGCCAGTCAACCCTGCGGATACCCAAATCATCACATTTTATCTCGATAGCGGAGAACCTCGCCTCCCCACTCTCATCGCTTTTCAAATAGCAGTTAAAATCTGGAACATTACAGTTCACTGTTGCATCATTGATGAGGGTGCCTCCACATGCATCATGTCAAAATCTGTATGGCAGAAACTTGGTTCCCCCGAACTTATGCCATATGTCATTACCTTATGAGCCTATGACGGACGACCATATTCTCCCGAAGGACTCTTCCAAAATGTCCCCATAGAACTCGGGGGCAAGACCATTCTCATTGACATTGAAGTTATCGATTCCCCACTCGACTACAATATCTTGTTCGATCATAGCTACATGTATTCTATGAAGGCAGTTGCCTCCTTCATCTTTCGAACCATGATGTTCCCCCATAACAGGAAGATCATTACCATTGATCAAGTTTCGCATTATGAACCCAACCCTTCATCCAACATCGATAACATCCTCCCTTTCATCCACACTAATCTCGACACCTATCCACTCATCGAGATGGGCCCCAGAATCTTCAAAGACCCATCTTTGTTAGGGACATACCACGGAGCACCACCGCTCCTTCCCCCCCCAGCCCAAGTGTGTTTCATATCCTCCAATGGAACGACTATTGAAGATACTCTCCCTGCCACCGAGGCCTCTTTTATCCCTGACGTCCCACTAGTCACAGATATCCTCCCTCTAGAGAACTCGTCAACTCCACCAGTTCACAATTTTACCTCACCTCAGGGCCATCTTCCATTTTGGGAAACAGTTCCCCAAGCCATTACTCAAATCCCCTTCTTCTACCCCCCACTGGGCATCCAAGATTTTCAAGTAGTTGCAATGATTACCCTTCCCAATATGGTGCTAGCAATCCCAGTATGGTATCTCCATCCACCAGCAATGGTTCCCCAACCATCTCTCCCTCCTCAAACCGAAGGCATTCCGATGTAGATTCCAGTACCTACCCCAATAGAAACTCCCTCAACCCCTCTTGCTAACGCCACCACTACAAGTGGGGGCAGACGAAAGAAGAAAGAGCCCATCACTCCCCTCCCTCCTCGCATCCAAACCCCTTGTGCTCTCTGCGAGAAAGAAGGACACCCCACTAATTGATGCCCCTCTCTCCCTGAGCTACGCAATCTAATCCAACTCCCCCATGTGACTACATCGCCCATGGCTTCATCAAACACACCCAGTACCACCGCAATGTCTCCCACTCCAAGCAACAACAGGTTGTGAACCAAATTCGCATGTGCCATATGTTCAAAGTATGGCCACTATACTCATCATTTCCCCACCCTACATTAGGTTTGACAGACACTCGCATCAGTACACCAAAGTTTTCAACAAAACCCCTCTACCTCCATGTCGTCAAGTACCCAAAACACTGACATCCATTATGTCACCACTTCAGTCAATGAATGTATGTGGTGTCCTTGCACCCTATGTGAATCACTTGATCATTTTACATATCAATGTCCTATGATCATCGAATACCGACATCGCCAAATGACCCTTATTCAAACCACTACACCCCCTCCAGTGCCAGCAGAATCAGTGATTACCCCTACTCCATCTCTAGAGGTTATCCTTTCTCCTGAACCTGAAGCACTCCCTACTCTCCCATGGTTCTTGGATGACTTGTACAAGGATTTACCCCTAAATCCCCCCAATTCCCCCGTTCATTTCCCCAAGAAAAATTTATGCCCGACCACCATTTTCAACCCTCAATATCTCAATATTTGGTTTATGTCGAGTGAACCATCACAATCTCCTTGCATCACTCCCCCTATTTCTTCATCACCAGACGACAATCACACGGTGACATGCACTGATGTGACTCTTCTGGATCCCTTATATTCCCAACAATTCCACTATGACGAGGACATACTTGAGTAATAAACCACCCCGACTGCCGATGGGATGCGCTACACCACATATTTCTCTTCTTTTCAAAATAATCATTCGCACCTCCTAACCAACACCCCATATACACAGTCGAAACCAAGAATTTTATCCCATCAGGGCATATCAACTAGTTCAACAACCCTATCCCTACCCCTGATGCTTTTGAAGAAGCCAATATGGCCAACATTTCCCCCACCATCAAAATTGATATTTCCATCACAAATGGATTCATCGAGGAAATCACTATTGGCACCGCATGCACTCCTGAAGAAATTACAGCTTACAAAGCTCTTTTCTAGAAATACCTGGACATTGTTTCCTAGTCATACACGGAAATGCTCGGCCTTGACCCCTCTATCATCGAACATCGTATCGACACTTGGCCTGATATCACACTAGTCCGCCAAAAACAACGGTCGCTACACCCATCCAAAGCAGCGGCCATAAAGGCTGAGATTGACAAATTATGCACCGTCGGCTTCATTTACCCCATTGCCTATACAACATGGGTCTCCAACCTCGTCCTTGTTAACAAAAAATAGGGCACTATTCGTGTTTGTACGGATTTCCGTGACCTCAATCACGCCTGTCCCAAAGACAACTTTCCTATGCCCTTTATCGATCAAGTTATCGATGATTGTGTCGGTCACGAAGCATTGTCTTTCATGGACGGTTTCTATGGCTACAACCAAATCCAAATTCACCCAGTTGATCAGTACAAAACCACGTTCACTACCCCTTGGGGTAATTTCGCATATCGTGTCATGCCTTTCGGCCTCAAGAACGCTGGAGCGACATTCCAACGGGCCATGACATACATCTTTCATGATCTAGCTCATATCATCCTCGCATATTTGGATAACCTCACCGCTTGATCCAAGAAACGCACTTAGCATCTCAATGATCTACGAATCATCTTCCAAAGGTGTCGACAGTACAATATCCGCTTGAACCATCTCAAGTGCATATTCTGTGTCACTGTTGGGTGCCTCCTTAGGTCCATCGTTTCCCAATGTGGAATTACTGTGGATCCTCTCAAAGTCCAAGCCATCACATACATTCCCCCTCCTCGGAATTTACGCCAACTGCAGAGCCTACAAGGAAAAGCTAAATTTTTATGCCGCTTTGTCCTAGACTATGCCACTCGAGCACATAGTTTACTTCGCTTACTACGCCACGAAATTCCATTCCACTGGGATGACCATGCCCAAAATGCTTTCGATGACCTTAAAACAACACTGTCCAACGCCCCTTTGATTAGTCCACCCAACTACAACCGTGACTATATCCTCTACATATCGACCTCAGCCGTCTCAGTAGAAAGATTTCTTGTGCAAATAGGGGATGATCATCGCGAGCATGTCATTTACTACATTAGTAAAAACCTCTCAAGGACACCCTTGAAATACAATCACGAAGAGAAATTATCCCTTGCAGTCATCCTCGTAGTCCAGAAACTACGCCATTACATTCTGCTTCGAAATACCAAAGTCATAGCATATTCCAACACCATGCAATACTTGCTTAGTCATTGACAAATTCACGATAAATTTTCTCAATGGATCATCATCCTGCAGGAGTACGATCTTGAATTTTCAACACCCAATAGCAAGAAAGCTCTCGTCCTCGCCGAACGCATCACGGCTTTCCCCTCCGATACTACCAGTTCCCCCATCAATACCGACTTCCCTGATGAACATATTTTCTACATTCCCTCGGATGACCCATGGTACGACGATCTTCTCATCTATCTTCGAACACAAAAATTTGGAAACCACCTCTCCAGAGATGATCGATGACGTATTCGTCACCAAGCACCCCGCTACCTCCTCATCGGGGATATCTTATATCAGCGAGGGGTCGACACCATACTCCGTCACTGCTTGACTATTGACGAGGCCGAAAGAGTCTTGAACGACTGCCACAGCAGCACTTGCGGGGTCCATCTCTCAGGGATGTCCACCGCATATAAAATCATCCACGCCAGTTACTTTTGGCCTACCTTATTTCACGATTGCATTCATGCCATGAAGCGATGTGATAAATGCCATCTTTATGCCAACAAATCATGCCCACCACCTGCTCTTCTACACCCAGTCATTTCCACAGGCCCCTTTTGCAAATGGGGCATCGACTTCATGACTTACAATACTCCGTCCAGCAATGGACACAAATACATAGTCATTGTAGTTGATTACTTCACAAAGTGGGTTGAAGCCATGCCTACCTTCAACAACACTGTTGACACAACAACACCTTTTTTCTTTAACCACATCATATCACGCTTTGGAGTACCACTCCAACTAGTCTCTGATCATGGGAAACATTTTGAGAATGATATTTTCATTGAACTATCATCCAGGTTAGGCTTCTCCCACGAGTTCGCCTCACCATACTACCCTCAGTCCAACGGACAGGTGGAAGTTGTTAACAAGGTCCTTAAAACCATGTTGCAGCGCACGATTAACAAACATAAGACCAATTGGCATCATATATTATTTTCCGCGCTATGAGCTTACCGCACGGCAGTCAAAACTGCCACTAGTTTCATAGAATTTCATCTAGTCCACGGAGTTGAGGCCACTCTTCCCATCGAGTGTGAAATCCCCACCTTACGCACCGCTATCGAGCTATTACCTGACACTGCTCCAATGGAGCAGCGTTTGCTGAACTTAGAGTCCATGGATGAAAATCGTCAATCCTCATTACAGAACAATGAGGCAGTCAAGCAATGGTCAAAAGCCACCTTTGATCGCCATGTCAACCTTCACTCATTCAATGAAGGGGACCTCATCCTCGCTTACAATGTCACTCATGATACCCTCGGCCATGGAAAGTTCGAGTCCCTATTGCATGGACCATACATAATCCAACATTGCCTCACTAAAAGTGCATACATCCCGGCCTCCCCCGAAGGCCATCCTCTCAAAGAACTCGTCAATGGGTTGTACTTAAAGAAATTTTACGCCTGAGCGTAGCCATACTACACTAGGATTTTTATTTTTTGTACGTCTTTTGTAGAGTTTTTAATCTTCTTTTATCCATACCTCTCATCTAATCTATCACTCGTGTTATTGACAGATGCCACCCCCATTGGCTTACCACATCGGTTATGCCGACGGAGCTAGCCGCTAGACTCAGAATCTCTCTTCGGCTGCTTGGGCCCTCTATTCACCTTCACATGACTTGCTCCACACCAGTGGCATATGTTTAGGCTCAGCCACCAAAAATCAAGCAAAATACATCGTCGTCATTGGTCTCCTCGTTGAGGCCAGTCATCACCATATTCGTCACCTTAGCATTTTACTTGATTCCCAGTTGGTCGTCCTCCAGCTCAATAACGTGTACCACGTTCACGATCCTTGCCTCTTCCACAAATACCTGCAATTTAGACTATTATCTTGACAATTTGATTCCATCACATTCACACATATTCCAAGACAATTTAATCAAATAGCAGATAATATGACTAACCTAGTATTAGATTGGCATTTATCACATCAATAATCTGTCATAACACATACATTAGACATCATCAACAAAAAACACACACCACATGTACACATTACCAAGATCCCAAAATGTATATCCATATATATATATATATATATATATATATATATCAAAATGTCATAAGTGTTTACAAAAATAGTACATCGCTCGTAGGCAGGGGAGTCACCTCATCCCTATCAATACAAAAATGGATGTCACAAATATACAAAACAGGCTCACCAGCCTATATCAAATACAAAAAATACATATCCAGAGACCCTCAAGGCGCCTCCAGTGCTCCAGCGCCAGGTCCTCCCTCTGGCAGAGGTACCCCACCAACTCTAGGTCCCTCAAGTCCCGGGGGAAACCGCCCAGTCATCGCAGCTCCGACTACAGCTGCTCTGTGGATCAGGGTCCGCGACTCTGTCGGCAGCTTAATACACTACTCCAGGATCCCCTCATCCTGGATCCTCACCCACATCCCCTCAGGCACTCCCTGAAGAACTGCCTCTAATCGACGGCAAAAATCATCAAACTCTCCCTCGGCTGCAGCCAGAGGAGCATGTGATAGCCCTGCACCGGGTTCATCATAACAGTGCCTCATGGCCACTCTATCATCATCGCCAGGCCTCTCCCGAGCATCCTCTCATCATCGCCTCTCCCCTGCTCGCAGCTTGACCCACGGTGGTCTCATAGGCCCCTGGCACTCTGATCAGCTCGACCTCTCGTACACACGGTCCCACATCTACATAAACAAACACATGATAGCATCATCATCCATACAAATATCAACCATATGCTATGCTATCTAACATAAATAAAAAACCAGCAAAAACAACATCATACCTCGACGGTAGAATACCTCTCTCGGAGGTAATATCATCTCGGGATCATCACAGAAATCTACCCCGTTGTATGGAAATTGTAAAATGATCTGTGGCATATGACGCCACACCTGTGCAGCCTCGGCCATGAAGTAATGGTCAACCTCACCCCCCCCATGAAAAACCAATATCGTCGCCCACCGCCGTAGTCACGGCTCTCGCACCCCTGGTGGGTCTAACAACACTCTCGGGCGCAACATCTGCACCCTCTCTAGAAACCAAGCCACCGGGATGGATCTGAAAGAAAAATCCCCTGACTCGGCCACTCGACACCCGGTGAGTTGTCCCACCATCTTGGCATACAACATCAATCCCCAGGAAAAATGTTCACCCCCGAGTGCCTGCTGCGTGATCCTCAACTGGCCTCCACTAATACTCTGAGTCGTGAGCGACCCATACACTCTCACAATCATCGCTGGCACGCAACAATGTACCCGGGCATCCATCACCCCAATCCTCACCACGAACCCGAACATGAAATCCTCTCCCGAACAATATGCTCGGGCAAGGGTATCCAACTTCCCATCTCCAACTATCACCGACTCGACCGGTAGCAGGATTCCCCGAAAAGGGAGCACAGTCAGAAAATAGACATCCTCCTCAGCAGAGAATTCCAAGTGCTCCCCATGCACAATGAAACACTACAACTCTGAACTCCACATGGAGATCAGGAATTGCAGCAGATACTCCTGTGCCCTCACCAGTGGACACTCAAAAATCTTCAGCATCCCACAGGCTGCCAAAGCACCACAAACCATCGGCTCCTCATCCCTCACGACCTCCCTCAGTCGGGCACAGTCCCTCTCTCTCCAATGGATCATCATCGTCCCAAATGATCACCTGCATCCACATATACAGTACTAGATCAGCCATCACAACTCATCAAAACATCAAAAATACCCCAAAAAAGATAAGTTATTTTTTACCCTCAGCTTTGTCTCTAGGGCGCGGATGTTTTCCCCACAGGTGCGCACTCATGTGCACCTGTTCACCCCACAGGCACGCACATATGCGCGCCTTTTCACCCTACAGGCGCGCATCAAATGCACGCATGTCCACTATAGAGTGGCGCACTTATGCGCCACTATCGGAAACATAGCCGCGTACATATGCGCGGTTGCGCATTGAACAGGTGCGCATCTCATGCGCGCCTATCTCCCAAATTAGGGTGCACCCGTGCGTGACTGTACCCATTACAGACGCGCACTCGTGCGCGGGTCGCCATCGATCTGTTGACGGGCGAAATTGATCGTCCGTCAACTGGGAGAGTGGATCCGGTCCGGGGTTGTCTAAATAACCCAAGTCGTTTGGGATAACCCACCCTGACAGGCTTAGCGGCTTCATTAGCCGATCTAAGTCCTAAGAAAACAAAAGAAAACTACTCTAAATTAACTAATCTAAAATAAAAATAACTATTAAAACAAACTAAACAAATCTAACTATTATATATACAATCTACTATCTAATACTATAATAACTCTAAGAAATTAAATGTCTAACTACTAACATAAATAAATCTTATTCACAAATGTACAATATTTACAATTTACATATTTGAATGAAAACCTGAAAAACTCATTTGTATTCTATCCTAAGACAGCGAGAGCTATTGTTTTTTTATTTTTACGATTTTATGAAAAAGAAATAAACTGAAAAAAAACTATCTAAGCTAGGCAACTAAAATAATAACTCTAACTACAAATCTAAACTAATATATTTATCTAAGCTAC
This sequence comes from Picea engelmannii, assembly GCA_009831015.1. Lineage (NCBI taxonomy): Eukaryota > Viridiplantae > Streptophyta > Pinopsida > Pinales > Pinaceae > Picea > Picea engelmannii. The sequence continues at coordinate 189,279 of ML783769.1, forward strand.
TTATATTATACTAACTAATTAACTATTAAATGTTAAATAACAAACTGACCTGAAGTAACGCTTCAGGTTTGTCCTGTGTATGATGGTCGATTCAGCTATTTGGTGGGAGAAAACCCGCACCAGATTCTCCATGATCTTCTCGTAAACGGGAAGTTGTTGTGCTCTTCAGATGTAGTTACAGGACAAACAAAACATAAAAATTACAGCAATCTTATGATTTACAAATCTTCACAGTTAGATAAATCTGCCTGCAAAGATCTATACAAAAATGATTCAATTAACAAAGAAGAGAAATATGTCATTCATTAACTGAAACAAAGTAATTGTTGTACTTTAAAAATAGGAGAGATCAGACACAGACAACATATAAATCAAATCACATCAGCATACAAAGAATTATGATAGCTAAAGTAGTCGATAATTAATTGCCAACTGATATGCAAAAACTTGAAACAAAAGTTTGATATATTGAAAGTGAAAGTTGTTACAAGACATCAACTTTCGTCTCAGTCTGAATCATAAATCCATAGTCTGGTTCTCCCACAGTGAGGATGATTATTTTTATTACAAAAAATGACAAGTATTTAAAGACCTTACACAGGGTAAAACATCCATGTGGAAGTTATCAAAACTGTTTACACAAATCTGGGAAAATATCCCAAGTTTCTATCTCTAACTCAAACTAACAACTTAAAAATAAAAACTACAGCACACAAATATCTCCTATATTGTCACAGCATGCCCAAATTGACCATTGCAATTCGTATGTACCTGAACAAGAACAAGAATAGACAATATTAGAGGATATTTTGTAGATAGAATTGATAAAAATCTAATTTTAAAGACTAGCTACAAAATCTTGTGATTTTGTAGTTGGTCTAAATTGAACACATAATCGTATTAAAACCAATTCAAATCTTAAAAAACATATTCAAACTATTTAAAAATATTTGATTGCTAAAAGCATCATTCAAATCGACACTTGTATGCAAATTGAACAAACTAAATCGTATTCAACCAAATGATAACATAGATGGATGCACTATGTTTAATTCGTTATCACCAATTCGGGTATATAGAATCGTATTGGATAACCGAACAGTAATGAAATCCTTTTCATAACCAATTGAAATCAACACAAATAGTTTCTTCAGCTATCCACAAGATCATTGTCGTATCCAAACGAAACCAACAGGATCGTTTTCAAATTGATATAACTGTATTAAATATAAACGATCATGCTAATCACTTGCAAATCAAATCAAATAGGAACAAATTGAAACGGTTTGAGGCTGGCAGAATCGTTATGAATTAACATTGTTTCCATGATGTTAGCGAATAGATCTTCGACACAGGCCAAATGAGAATATCGATTCCATACAAAACGGAGTCTGTTTTGCCAAATCGAAGTCAAACAGAGTTGTTTTCCTTATTTAAAAGATTACATCATATTTATTAAACCAATCATTAATAATGGCGCATAACATATGTAAAGGATCATAACAATTCAATCCCACGAAATCGTTCCAAAATCAAACCATAAAAACTAAATCAGAGCCAATATGATCCAACCACAACGAAATCATACCAAATCAAAACATAGTCGTGCTCTGATTTTAGCATAAAAATCTCTTGTACAGGTCAGATGCAAACAAAATCCAAGCAAAAGAAAACTTCATTGATCACATTAATTCAAACTAACAGAAATTTTCTGAAGCGAACCACACCAAGTCAAAACCAATCGATCGCTTCTACTAAGCTGGGCATGACAAAATCGCATACCAAAATCATAACCATATTCGACTTTGTAAAATGAATCTATTGTACAGGATCCACAACATAACCGTTTTTTATAATCAAACCATGACAAAATTATTTCGAATAGTAAACAGACTTATCGAAACTCAAAAACCAATTCATTATATTAATCCAAGCTATTGATTAAATGAAATTGATATCGAAATTCATACCTGGATAATCAGCAGACAACTTGGTCATGATAGTTTGGAATTGACGAAGGTTGTCGTCGACTCGACATTCCTAAAAACGATCGAACCAGTGGTTTTCTGCTTCTTGTCATTAGCTTGAAGCTTGTCCCTTTCTCTTGTCAACACTGTAACTTGGTTTTCCAATGATTTGATTTTCGACTGTAATAAGGGAACGTCGGTATAGTAGCGTTTCAGCCACACATTACATTGGACACACGCTGTCTGCTCGGGCTTCGAAATTGCAGACAAGGGTTGGTTTAAATCACCAAGGGTTTCATTAGGTATCTTGATTCCTGGGTAGCTAGGATTGTTCTTTAGGCAAGGGGGCAAATTAGATACATAGTCGTAGGGTTGCTTGGAACACAAGCCGTAGGAATAAGGGTACTCTCCAGCTAGGAAGCGCTCAATATCAAAGTCCGAGTCTTCGCTAAGGACTATGGGCTTTTGATCAGTGTTTGGCTTAGGATTATTCCGGGCAAGTCTCGATATCAATCGAGAATTTTTTTTACCTTTGTTGTTGACAGTAGGGTTACCCTTGACCTTCTTACTCACAGGCTTCTTTACAGCCTCAACCTTGTCTTTTATAATGTCAAGTAGGTCGATGTCAGGGCCGACCGCGGGTTTGGGAGAGGGTAGAAGGGCATGGAAAGGCACGGGTGGCCCGACCTTAGTCTCGCTGACCACAGGCTTGTCGATTTGGACGGTCTCTGAATCAACAAAGCCATTTCGAGAGAGAAAAGTTTGTCAATTATCGTCGTGAAGGTTCAAATGGTGAACGACGATGAGTCTAATTAAGCCATGGTGAAACAATCTGCTATCGGCCTTCTCGCGTTTGAACCTCTTAGCCATTTTGTAAAGACTACGCTGGAAATAAAATGGCATGTTCAATGGATAACCCATGAAATTCATTAACAGTCGAAGGTGATAAAGAAAAACCAATCCATATCGACCCTCACAGGTCACAAATTGTTTAACCATTATCAAAAGATCATGCCACCTGGGTTTAAGCATGGAAATAGGCATACCTTTGTCACAGGATGTGAATTTTCGTGATACGAATAACAAAGGCCATGGCACCTCGTCGACTTTAGAGTTTTTAAACCTTCGCTGGCCCGTGGCTGCCAATCCTGTGGCAGAGCTTATGAACTCTTCATTCATCTCAAGCTGAATGTCACCTACTTTAGCCCTACACCCATCAAAGGTAAGGGCAAATTGTTGTGCAACAAACATATTGAAACCCTCGAACCTATGTACAAACGTGAGCCAACCACTATCCTCTAAATCTTTCCGGGCGTTATCGAACAGTAACAGAGCTTGGCTACCGTTTGGCTCTATTCGCACCACTGGTGCCATATACAGGAGCACATGGTGAGCGATGTGAATGAGCCAGGGTTTGAACGCAGCATACGCAGGGGCAGAACGCTCACAGGCTTACCCGAAACTAGCAGAGGTGAAATAGGGATAGGGGGAAAGACATTAATGACATATCGTGCAAAGGTGGTGGAGCTATTTTGGCCCATGCACAACAGTCATATCCATAGTACAACCGTCGGCGCTTATAACTATTCAAATGACTACGCATATGTGTTACAAACTATGCCACTTCAATCAATCAATGAAATCAATGGTAAGTGGATTAATCATTCGAGCGAGCAATAGTTATACCATAGTTTTAAAACCAAACAAATGAATCGAAACCAATACCAAGTGTTGTATAAAAAGATTCATACCAAGGGTTTAACCATAACACCAATGCTTTTTTATGTAACCAATGTGCCAAGTGAATCGATGAAAGAACATGTAAATCCAATCACCAATGCATCACAAACTCAATCACTCATGAAACGAAATTACATAATCAATCAAAGAATGTCTAATGAGTACAGATCAAAAGGTCTTGCCAACTGTATAATGATAAGTAAAATGTAAACGCAATGGGCATATCGACAAGAATGATAATGACGATTCAGTGACAATTTTAATGCGACTTCGAAAACCAAGTTTTCACGCTTACAGTCGTGAAAACAAGAAGAAAGGTAAGTGTGTAAATAGCGCAAACAATAAAAGTGTCGTTTTATTTGAGAATTGCGACGAAAATTAAGGTTTGCAAAACATTGGTGTAGGTAGCTTATAAGGACAGTGGAAAAAATGTGAATTCGCTGCCAACACGATCGCCCGCACATTTGAGGGGCCCCACTCCTAAAAACCCACCGTATGGCCATTCGTACGGTCCTACCCAAAAAATAACATCTAACTACTGTACAGGAGGATGAGACCACTAACCTAACTCTCGCACCTCCCGGATCGGCCTCCTCGCACCTCCCGGAATCTCTAAATCTTCTCTGGAATCTCCTCTCTGATCACTATAGAAGTAAATACAAATGAGGTGCCAATGTGGGCCCTATAGCTATATAGGCCCTTTTTGCCAAAACTTCCATGCTCAATTCCAGGAGCCCTGGGCATCCGTTTTTTGATCCGTCTTCAGCCACGGGATCAGAATATCGCTGCCTACACAATGATACTTCTCATGTCACCATCCATCCCTGGCCCCCAGGGAGCCATTTTCTCATACCCCGTTCAGGTACGCATGCTCATGTTCAAAATTGTCAAATAACTGTCATATGTTCGTTATCTTTAAATATTGTTCACGTCAGGTATTTGGTTGTCATGTGTGCATGTACTGGGTCATCACACACCAACGTGACCCCTTTAGGTATATGATCGACACTGGCATGTAATCATTCCCTCTTAATCTCAATTGCATCTCCAATCACACCCTCTGAAATTTACCTTTAGGATCCCTATATCCGTCTCTGCAGTATTGTCGCCTCCACTACATTTTGGTATTGTCACCCGATAGCATTCTCCCCCACATGAGTTGTCCCATTCATAGTCTTTCTTGGCACTTTGACACTCATGTTTTTTTCACCCTTTAGGGATGGGAGTCCCGATAGTCTGATGCATTTTCGAGAATCAGCCACATACTCCTTCTCCACCTGTTTCTAGCCTTCCCAACGGACTCCCAGGTTATCTCATCATGGTTCTATTTTTTACTGCACCTCCGCAGTATCATTACCCCTCCATTTTCATCCACAATCAGTTTGCCCACCTGCGAATTACCCTTCATTCATTTACCTCATACAGAGACCCACCCATGGGGCCCCCCACCCTCCACCAGTTCCCTCCATAACTTGTGCCCTCCTAGGCCAAGCCATCTTGCATCGGGGCACCCATTTCTGTATTTGTACACTCATCCCCAATTCTTTATTTATTTGGCACTTGTACAAAGCCTTTGTTTTCAACATTTACATAGCTTTTCGTCGTCACCTTTGACGACCTTCTTCCTTTTGGAAAACGCAACCCATGTCTCTCTTGGTTGGGGCATCCATTTTATTCTACTTCTGTTGACATAGTCCACAAACCCCGAGTATCCCACAGGCCAACTACCTCTGCTCTCTGAGTTTGTTCACTTTATCCAGCCTCTGGCACAACTTATCCCATGTCTAGTCATCCCCCTGACACTCGACCGCATTGTACGGTTGTTTCCACGTCACATATATCCCCAACCAAGGGTAGTCTTGAGTCTCCAAGCATCTTGACTTCTCCCATGTACCTCCTCAGTTCCTGATCTCATCCAGTGAAGTTATCGAAGCCCTTTGCTTCTCGAAGTCGTGTCTCCCTTTTTGTCGACATCAACACAGTTTCCAGAAGGGTAACCGTATCTTGACTCTCATTCCCTTTACAGTGAGGAGTCTCGGACGACACAAGGAGAACCATCATTGCTCCCTGTTGTCGTTGACTCCCATAACATTTGACTTCAACACTCTCTCATGGTACGGTGGGTCTTACTTTGCGACTATTGCAACTATTTTTATATTTGTCGAAGACCTCTTAAATTTGTTGGGCCATCAATGCCCGCCAAATCCTTGATACTTCCTCCAAGTGTCATTATTTACTTTTCAGAGTATTGTTCCCCATCATAATTGTCCTCTGCTCTTATCGACACGCCCCCAAGGGCGCTGCACTCATCTTCACCAACATCCCACTTCAACTACTGTCCTACACATCTTTTGAGTTACATGGCACGAGCATGGGGCATGCCCGCCTCATTTGTACACATTTTATTTTTCACACCTTCAGAAAGGTCAGGTCCTACAGGTTCCCTTCTCCCTCCAACGGGTCACTCTTGATACTTTCGATATCGCTCTTTCTTACAACAGTCCTCTCAGTAGAAGAAACATTGATTAATTTTGACTATACGTATGCTCCTAACCTCATCCATCAGGGGGCATCTATTATCATTGAAATCCCGTCCGCACATGGTTACAGGAATCCAGCATCTCCAAATATCTATTAGTTCACCCATGGACCAAAATTACCAAAAAATGCATCTCCAAAAGGTCCAAAACTATACAATTGCTTATAAAATCAGAATGCGCTATGACTATACAGGGCGTGTGCGCACATGCGCCATCAAGAAATGCAAGAAAAGCGCACATGTGCATGATGCATGACTATGGACGCTAAAAGTCGCGCACATCTGAGAACGGCGCATTTATGATGTTGGTCGGTCTCCCACCCACTTCTAGTTCAGCTTCCAAGTCGATTTGACATCCAAATCTCGGCTCAATCCGGCTGGGTGGCTGGTCAAAGACCTAAGGGTACCCTAAAGGGCTCCTTATTCACACTCAAAGCTGGTTGAATAATTCCTCAAAGTTATGCTATAAAAAGAGGCCATGGGTGCACTACATTTTCAAGAAATTCATTTGTAAGGTTATGCTGTTGTTATTCTCTTGGGGAATCATCTTTTCTCATCAAGAGCATACTAGAACCATTCCATTTGGGCAATTCACATCACCTTTTGAGTGGATTTGTTTGGGATTCTTTCACCATTTATTTAAAATTTTCAAGTTGTAAGAAGAGCTCAATCTTGGGGGTCCAAGAGCCCTCCCTTGGAGGAAGAAGGGACCCAAAGTCCCCCTTTCTCTTTGGTGTTTTCTTTTCACTAATACAATCATTTCCATTGGTGACATGAATCTTGTTTGTTTCTTGTTCTTATGTCCTTATGCACTCTAGTTTAGTTGTTTTATCATTCCTAGTTTAATTCTTAGTTTAGACTTTTATATTTTATTCTGCTAACCCTTTTCTTTATTGTTGTCTTTCTTAGCTAACCCAACTAAGCTTGTAAGCACCTCTGTTTTGATCATCTAGGTGACAAAAGAGACGCAACACCAATGATTTCGGAACTTGGGACTTCACGAAGTCCACTCTCCTGTCTGTCTTCAAATGGTTAAGGTGTGTGCACCTTACCTCTAGATCAGACGGTTGTTGATCATTTTCTCTATGATCCAATGACCACTGTCGCTCTCCTTTGGAGCCTCTGATTTCCTCTGACTTAGAAGATTTATCAGTCTTCAAAGGTTTCGACCTTTTCTCCTCCTACGAATCTGACTCTTGGATATCGTCAACTCTTATGAAAAGTGCTATCCCTTCTGAGCTTTGATCCTTAGGGGATTTTGAATTCCCACGCACTCCTTGCATTAATCCATTCACATCAGATCGACGGTCCACGACCTTCCTCGATCCGACGGTCCAAATTACTTCGCTACTTCAGGTTTCGAAGGATCCATTCCCTTCACGATGATTACCAACATTCGTCAATTTTGCTATGACTGAAGGAGTCGAGGCGTTAACGCCTACGCCCCTTCTTCAAATCTAACGGTCGCGAAATACCTTGGATTCTCCCGAACGGGTCTCATCCATTCATCTCCCAAAGGAAAGGATATTTCATTTCGATATTTGAACCTCGCTATTCTTCCTGAGCTTTGTTGGCTCTGAAGGGCTTAAGAGCTTTGCGCTCTTTCTCTTGAACGTAATGCTTGGAAGGATTCTTACGCGCATCCCTTATGTTCATTACTCAACTCTAGAACTTAAGATGGTCTCGGTCTCTACCCACTAGTTACAGAGACTTGGTGCATACATGCACTACCTCTCCTAAGCTTAATAAGCTCGATCGTCGCAATGATTGCGGGGTTCAACCTTCGCAATCATGGAAGTACTCACTCGACTCTAGGACGGTGATGAAATTCCCTGGGAAAGTGTTTTCGAGGAATTAAACTAGAGCATAAGGAAATCAAGTAAATGTAGAAGTTCTCAAGGAACGAAAACATACTCTTAAGTTAATCATTTAATACAAAAACCATTTATAGGCATATAAATACAAGAGTGCATCCATTATTTCCAAATCAAAGCACAAGGCATAAAAACACTTATCAAAACCATAAGGCGTGATGGGACTATTGAGAGGGGTGCTTGTTTCCACCCAACCATAGGCTCAGTCACTCCCAATGGATTTATCACTGGTCACCCCAAAGCTTAGGCCACGATGCTTTGAGATTCAATTTCTTACTTCCATCTCAACGGAAGTTAGGGACGGAGGTTACTCTCCTTCTCTCGATACAGGAATAGATAAAGACGAAGGTTACTCTCTTTCTCTTGGCTCAGTCTCTATTCCCTGTGATCATAACTCACTTTTTTCTTTCAATCCTTCCTCGGACCCGAGAGCTTCAGCTCTTGTCTTTGCATTCTTCGCAGATCCTCTCTGCCCACACCATGCTTCCTTTCTTGCCTCCTTCATCAAGATTGTGTGTGGCTCGAATTTCCAGTCTGTGGTCAGGTCTGGAAGCCTTACAGAGGGGCAGTCTGCCCCATCTCCTCATTAACTCTTGAGGAGGCCTTCCCACCTACCAGTCTGACTGTAATTCATTCCTGGGTCAGAGGGTTGTTCTGATCTGAGCAACTAATTCCATCATGGTACTGGTTCTTCGGTGGAGCAACCATTATGGGTCCCCTCCACCACCTTTCATAGCATTTGTGGTTTTCTCTTAGCACATCCCCTCTTTCAGCAGTCATGCAACATGTAACCATTTTCTATTAAAATAACAGAATTTACATTCATCGACTTTTTATACAAAGGTCCATCAAATCAAACATTCACACTTTTAGGTTTGCCATAGTTCATTGGCCAATATAGTTATATTTACAGACTGGGGGAAACATGGTGTTACGGACAAGTAGTAAAAGTGATTGTTCTTCATTTGCAAAGGTTTTTTTTCTCAAAGAAAGAAAAAACCTACAATACCCAAGGCTATCTTCTCATTTGCAAAGGTTTTTTTCTTAAAGCAAGAAAAAACCTTCAATACACAAGGCTATCTTCTCGAATTCCATGTCTTCATTCCTATGAATTAAATATTGACAAGTAGTAAAAGTGATTGTCCTTCATTTGCAGAGGTTTTTTTCTCGAAGCAAGAAAAAACCTACAATACACAAGGCTATCTTCCCATTTGCAAAGGTTTTTTTCTCAAAGCAAGAAAAAACCTACAATACATAAGGTTATCTTCTCGAATTCCATGTCTTTATTCCTATGAATTAAATATTGACAAGTAGTAAAAGTGATTGTCCTTCATTTGCAGAGGTTTTTTTCTCAAAGCAAAAAAAAACCTACAATACACAAGGTTATCTTTTCATTTGCAAAGGTTTTTTTCTCAAAGCAAAAAAAAACCTACAATACACAAGGTTATCTTTTCATTTGCAAAGGTTTTTTTCTCAAAGCAAGAAAAAACCTACAATACACAAGACAATCTTCTCGAATTCCATGTCTTCATTCCTATGAATTAAATATTGACAAGTAGTAAAAGTGATTGTCCTTCATTTGCAAATGTTTTTTTCTAAAAGCGAAAAAAACCTACAATACACAAGGTTATCTTCTCATTTGCAAAGGTTTTTTTCTCAAAGCAAGAAAAAAACCTGCAATACACAAGACAATCTTCTTGAATTCCATGTCTTCATTCCTATGAATTAAATATTGACAAGTAGTAAAAGAGATTATCATTCATTTGCAAATGTTTTTTTTTCTCAAAGCAAGAAAAAAACCTACAATGCACAAGGCTATCCACCAAACCTTTGATGATACAATTTCAAGACTCAAATATGCAACATTATCATCCAGTAAACAAAACTTGACCACTTAGAATAACATATTGGTGGTTTGTAAAAATAACATATTTGTGGTGGGTGGTTTGTAAGAGAGCCTTATTTCTTACACTTTTGTAGAAGACAAAATTTTAACCAAATAATCCTCACTTATATTACACGATCTTTCCTTACTTCAACGTTAACGTGATTTTTTAATTTACTTATATTACACGATCTTTCCTTACTTCAACATTAACATGATTTTTTAATTTAAATTCCATTTTAAAAGAAATAATGAATACTCTCATATAAAACAGTTATATTGAGAACTCGTATATATATATATATATGGGAGCCATAAACACCATACATACTTGGCATAAATGGTAACGCTGTGATATTTTACATTTATTGAGAACTCGTATATATATATATATATATATGTGTGTGTGTGGGAGCCATAAACACCATACATACTTGGCATAAATGGTAACGCTGTGATATTTTACTTTATTTGAAGATTTAATAAAACTCAAACATACTTGCTATAAATGTGGATGGAATTTTACACGGTTCTGTATCAAAGCACTCTGCATCGAAGTATCATTGTTTTTTCACGACACCTTGATGTTTTACGTGATTTTATGTAAAAACACGTTGCCATGCATTTACAGAAAGTATATCCCCAACTTTCCATGCAAATTTCCATCTACACTCTAGTAGCCCAGACAGATTGTCCATGAAAAAGGTATGAAAGTACAATTTAGACGAGGCTTTCTAACGACCTGACCTCATATATTACTGGCCTTACAAAACTAACCGCTATATTTGTAAACCAAACTGGTTTGAATTATAACTAACTGCCATATTTGCAAACCAAACTAACTTAATTTACACCGTTGGATTGACTTGGAACCCTAATACAGCGGCTGCAACACATGACCCCGTGGGAATGCGGATGGGGAAGGGAATCCCAAGCAGCCGAGTAGGCCCTGTCTGTAGGGCAGGAATGTTTTTCTCCTGAGCTCCTCCGCCTGAGCCCTGTTTGCTGTGTAGTGAAGCTCGTGGGCTGAAACCGGAACCCCTCTCCTGTTGGGACTCGATATATAATGAAGCTCTTGTGCTGACGCCGGAACCCCCTTCCTGTTGGGACTCGATAGATATTGAAGCTCCTGGGCTGACACTGACACTGGCACCCCCTTCCTGTTGGGACTTGATATATATACAGTTTTATCAGTGTTGGTGTCCGCCATCTTCTTCTTCTGGGCGGGTTTTCCTTGAGCCCACGCCCTCTGTTTCTCTTTATCTGACGATGACGACTTTACACTTGAACAACAAAGTTCCCACGCATCCCTCTCCTGCTCTCTGCCCTCGCTCTTACTTCTGTGGAGAAAAATATCTCTTAAACTCCATGTTCTCCTTGACCCTCTCGGCTTCGGCAATGTCAAAGGAGAAGCAGCGCCTACAACCTTATTTCCTTCTACTCCTTCCTCCTCCTCAGAATTCCTTTGTCCTTTCCCTTTCCCTCCCCACTGAGAGGAGGAGTTCCTCTGAGGGGAAAGAGATCTCGCTGGGCCACGATGACGACTCTCGTTCTTGTTCCTCCACAGACGCTGTCGGCCCTTGTATTTCTCCTCCATGTCGTTGCCTTGCTTTGAAATCACGGATGCTTGTGCTTTGTTTCGGTGCTCAAAATCGGGTAACGGTGTTTTCTGAGGAGCGGCGGAAGGTTTCATGAGACGAATGCGTCCGTTGCAGAACAGCTCGTCCGCAGGCGACATGGGCACGGAAAGCCCTTGCACATCGTTGCATTCGGATAATCTTGCATTGAACTCGAATGTGGATCCCGACAACCTTCCCTTCTCCATTATGGAAAATAGCCGTGCTCTCTGCTACCAACAATTGGGGTTTTAATAAGAGATGATGTAGATTCGGTATATTGGTGGGTGGAGTGATGGGAATTTGTAAGCAGTGTGGATAAGCACGCAAGGAGCCGATCTCATCTGCCTTGATGTTCTGAAAGATTTGACAGTGAAGCATTGACAAATACGTCTCTTACGGACACCTGGCAGGCTGGCACTGAGTTTGCTGTGTCCTTTGACATGGCGGCAGCCCAGCCGCAGCCATCATCTTTTCGATAAACCTAATCATCACCATGGAATGCTTCAATGG